>JAVQKI010254962.1:0-18353 GCA_036025975.1 Nematalosa erebi
AAGATGAGAGACAGTGTATAAATGGAAGCAAATCTGTGTGCGACACACTTCTGGATAAATCGTCGGCCTGTTACCCTCTCGTTCTTCCCCCGGTGTAGGCTTCCCGGGGGGGTCTGAATATGTGTGTGTGTGTGGTGGGGGGTTGGTTGGGGGGGGGCATGTAACGGTAATTGCTGCCTCTACACAGCCTCAAGACTTAACACACTTTCTAATTTCTCTCATCAAAGAAGCGACACGCTGAACTTTATGAAATTTTTATTCAATATGTTCACTTTTTCCTCCTTCCTATTTTTTTTCTCACTCTCTCCCTTCCTCTTTCTTCCTTTATCTCTCTCTCTCCTTAACTCAGCCTCCCTCCTCCCTTTCAAGATTTGCCACCAAAAAAAGAAAATGAAAAGACAGAGACAGAGTGAGAGAGAGAGAGAGAGAGAGAGAGAGAGAGAGGGCTCCCATGTATTACGGGACCACTTCCTTCCTGCCTAGAAGCACTGAAGTATCTTGTTAGACTAACTTCTCCATCTGCCAGAAGGGAGACCTCATAAAAAAATATCATTCAGGAAACAAGAAAGGAATTAAAAAAAAAGTTTCAAATGATTTTACAAGCCAAGAGACCTGCTGCATTTTGCTTAACTAATTACAGACATGAAAATGACAACAAAATAAGGAGAACAAAAGTTTCTTGTCTCCCAGTGGACAGGGTGAATAACACCAGTGCCTGAAACCTGCTGCAGGGTGTTTCCACACACACACATACACACACACAGCATTCAACAACTCACTCGTTTGTCGCCCTGCTCTTTCATACTCACTCCTGCAAACACACGCGCGCTCTCTGTCTCACACTCTCTCACTCACTCACACACACACACACACACACAGAACTCAACAACTCGCTGACTTGTTTGTCTGTTCTTTCATGCTCACTCTCACACGCTCATAGCACAAGCCAGGGATTTTCTTTGAAAAACATTTCTTTTTTTCTTTTAAGTTTAAAGTCCTGCCATTACATCCTCTGGGAACAGCTTATGTCTTCTGCTGGAGTCCAGTGATGGCTAAATTACTGCCTTTGACTGACAGGAGGCATACATGCCAGTGCCATTGCAACTCGTCAGAGGGCCTCATCTTGACAGGCGTGTGGACTGGAGTCCATGTGTGACGGCATCCAAACCCCAGAATGCCTCAGTGACCTCAGGCAGCCCTCCTTACAGACATATTAAGCTGTCTCACAAAGGAGATTTATGATAACCAGGAGAGAGAGAGAAACAAACAAGAGGAGAAAAAAAATATGCATCGCATCTGTGGACCATTCCATGTCAATACGCTGCTCTGCCCAATGGCATACAGAAAAGCATGCACACACACACACTGTGTACAAACCTACAAACAGATCGATCTCTCTCTCTCACTCACACACACACACACACACCACAGCCAGACAGGTGTGAACTGCGGGAGGTCAAGCAAGAGACCACTTTAGCACAGTTCCCAACTGTAAGTATATTTTAGTGTGTACGTGAGCTAACACTCTCTGTACCCAATAAACACACACACACACACACACTTACAGTCTTTCTCCTGTGCCCACTCAACCCTCCTCCTCCTCCATGTTGATGGTCATCCATCAACAGACACTCACTCGCTGTTGTTTCTACCCAGGCATTCCTAACACACACACACATATAAATCACTGGTGCTGATTCCAGGGTCCAGTGTTTAAATAATTAAAGAGCTTTAATTTATCTGGATTTAGCACCCTCAGACATCAGAGCTGACAAGAGCCAGGAGGAGGAGGAAAAGGAGAGAAAGCCTGTAAATGGGAAATGGAGAGAGAGAGAGAGCGGAAGAGAGAGAGCGAGAGAGAGAAAGAGAGAGATACAGTAACATTATGCATATAATTTACGTTAGGCATTACTATTCTGAGGAATGATAAAGTAAAGTGTTAGCAATGCAACAGCCATGCTGTCTAGCCACCCAAGGCTGATTTTGGAAGAAAAGAGTCCAAGATTAGTGTATTTAGACATAAAAAGGATTTTTAATTGAAAATGATCCGCAGTGGTACACAACAGGCACCGATGTGATCAGAGCACAGATATATATGAGTGCATCGAAAACGCAGACGGGAGTCACATCTTCAGTCGATCGCACGGTTGAGATTGTCTGGAGTGCGGACATATTTTGTGGCTTGACCAGGATGCTTAATGTCTCATGAAACAAAAAGGCAGTGATTCAGTAAAGCCATCAACAAGAGAGATAAACAGTAAAGTTATTATGCTCTTCACACAAAAATGGAAAAAAAAAAAACACAACAGAAGAAAATCTTGTTACAACCATATCCTCCGAAATTATAACCCACACAACTTGTCTTACCATGTAATAAATGAGTTGGTTACACTAGCGATCCATTTGTCTACTTAATTCATCATGTTTCAAATCAAATACCATGGAGCCAAGCAAACTAATGGGTTTGAGTGATTTCTAGTCTATTTCTGCGAAACTGGGAGAGTGAAACCCTGACATGGCGCACAATGTCATGCCAGTCCCATTACACATGGGTCGCTTGGGCACCACTGCAGACCCCAGCTCCCTAATGAGAAACATGAGAGGAACAGGGTTGTGCAGCGGCTATAGTGGCAGTGAGGGGAAAACTGTGACTATGAGTAGCGATGAGAGGTGTATGCAGCATGAGCAGATATTGGTTATCACATGAAAGATTGGACACTACTGGAGCAACACTGCCATCCTCAGGCAAAAGGATGTAATTACACTAGTGCTTATGGGTCATCCTTGGGATAGACAAACGTATTTGCAGGGGAGGATGACGGTCCTGTTATTATTGTTGTTGTTAAAGACACCACCACACTCGCACACACACATACACACACACACACACACACACACACACACACACGTACACACATGCGCACACCATTTCAACATTTAACATTCTAAATTTGTTGCTCTTACACATGTACAGTATGTCAAGAAAGTGCACCAAACAAGCCAAAGAAGTTTTTTTTTTCCCTAAGTGGCTAAGTTAGATTATCTTCTTAAGAAGACACAAACAAACAAACACACACACACACACACACACACACACACACGGGAAAAACCTCCATCTGCATGTAGAAGACTAGAGTAATGGTAAAGCTATGCCTGCCAAAAGACAGCAAGGAAGACAAGCAGGTTTCCACTTGCCAGGGACAAATGCCTTTCCCAACCCGTTACAAACACACACACACACACACACACACACACAGAGAGAAAAACACAGAAAAAGAGCTAAAAATGCAGAAAGACAATGAAAAGGAAAAGGGGAAGAGAACTACCACAGATCTGTAAGCAGGGTCTTCACTGGCTCCGCTTATTATAGGGTCTACATTTGATACAATGTGCCATCAGCAGCAATCACTGGCTAGAGACTGCCATCTAGTGAGCACACATTAGTACATTAGAAAGATTACGGTAGTGCGTATATAAATTTAGCTTTGCATCATTACTAATTCTCCTATCACTGTCATTATATTAGCTTTGTACTTAGGTCAAGTCATTAGGATATTTCAACAAAACACATCACTTTGGAAGCTCAGACATCACTGCGATACATACGGCAGAATAAACCTTTTTGTCATTTAACAGAACCCTCTGTTTTGTTTGTTTAGATATTCCTATGAGAAGCTTTAAAAACTATGATTTGTCTTTTATTCAATGCTCTAACACAGACCAAATACTCTATTTGATCGATATATATAAGAATCAATTTGTGTATAGGACTCAACAAGGGTGTTCAGGGTAAGGTGTCAGGACTACGTTTTCTGTCAAATGGACCGAGTTGAAGGCGCAGTGTGTTGAATAGTCATGGATGGGATAGGCACACGCTTGGTTATGTCTGACATGAGGTACCACAGCAATCTCTCCTGCTTCTCCATTCCGTTTGCCCTTCACAGATTCAGGAGCGCCTCAATGGTCCATCAAGGAACGCTGTAGAGCCTCCTGGATCATTGCACTTTCATCTGTAGAGTAATCCTGTTCGGAACAAGCAACAGAAAGAGGGAGAGAGACACAGGAGAGAAAGGTTAGAGTGTAACAGACACGGAAAAAGAGAAAGACAGAGAAAGAAAGAGAGAGAGGGAGTGAGAGGAGAAGGGAGAGGCCATTTCAAGCACACTATGTGGTCAAGGACATCGCTAAGTGTGATACTAGTAACTCAATGCTGTAACAAAACGCAAGAAATCTGCAATGAATATAAAAGAAGAGCATGTCATTGTTACAAGAACAAGAAGGAGACAAGAGAATCAAAAGAATGCTCACCACAAATGTGTCATAGGAGAACGTGTGTCGAATCCTCAGATGCTGCAGGAAGTCTGCACTTCTGTAGTTGGGGTCTCCCCAGGGCATTGAGGCACAGATGGGACACACCTGCACAACACACAAGAGACAGTGAGCGTAAGAAAGAGGAAATACGAGAAAAAAAAGGGAAATGGAAGAACGAAGTGAATGAGTATGACTCACACTTATTAAAGATTAACTATCTGTGACACCATGTTAACAGCTTCTACTTCATACAGACGGGGTATTTGAATATTCTTAAAGTACAAATACAAGACTTAATAGACCTTTTTTTATTTAAAAAAAAAAAAGTTGAATGCAGCAAAAGAGCTTAATGTAGTCCACTGATTGACAGCGCAAGCTCATGCCTAAGGCAGGGATAACCCTGAATAACAGTGAATAATGATGTGTAGGAGTAAAGCATAATACAATGCCCTCACACAGAATGGTGAAATGGGGTATTGATCCTTGTTCTGTGACATGACATAGAGAGAATGGAACTTAAAACTAACTAAAATGGAATCTTAAAAATGTCTTTCGGAAGACTATTTTGGGGTGGTGGATTTTTAACGTATGCCATCCTTTTGGACATAACTGACAACTTTACTATGAAATGTAAGCGCTTTATGCTGACTAGCTGCCAATCACCCAGTGCCACCTACAAATGCAGCTGAACTGGAAGAGGATCCGCCAGTCCAGCAAAGGTTGGATTTAAATGTTTTGAAAGTTATTTACAATGTTTCCTGTTGAAAACAAGCACAAAACACCCATTTGGCCTAACGTGCATATGTGCCACTATTGGCTCAATTTCAGCAGACATGAAATAGAATTTTTTCAACTGGATTTGTAAATCACATTTGAGAACAGAAGAGCCTTTGAGAGCACACCTTAGAACTCGACTTGCCATATCACACTGAACCTCACAACACTGCTACTGCGTGAATTGACCATAGGTGAGAAGGCAGATGTATGTTCACAGGGCAGGGGAACTGGGTTGTTCAGAATGTCTATGGCACTAATGGTATCTTCTTGAATACAGATAGACTGCCATTACTCAACAAAAACAAACTAAAATGTTTTTTTGATTCTATGTCACCTTTAAAGAACTGTACTACCGCTGATGACCTTCACAATCTGAACATTAAAACTAATTGCTAACATATCACTAGCAGAACTGTACACTACCAACTCTTCAACTACAGAAGCATAGTAGAGTTGACAAAATCAACCACTTTCTGCTAGTCAATGCAACCCCCGCCTAATGGCCAATTTATGCCACAACCATTTTTGTAGCTTTTTCGGTTACCAACAGTGAGATGCATAAATTAAGAGCAACAGAATTTCATTACACACTTCTGCACAGTAAGAAGTGCATTATTGCCAAAGTGCATTTTTATGCTTAACTTCTATTTTAAAGTACATGAAGCACACATGTACACAAACTCCTCGTTAAACTCATTGTTATGTAACGTCAGAGACGGCATTAAACAATTTACGACAATTTACAACACCTACGTCTTGCTTGTGGTGAAAATTCCAAGTGTGTCGCTACTGGTAGAATAACATGCAATTTTGTGGACCAATTTTTACACTGTGCTGTCGTGACCCATTAGTACATGGCAAAGTCTCTAAAGAAGGGTACTGAGATTTCTCTCCTGCTCCATCTCCCAGAAGAATTCACATAGATTAGCAACAAGTAGATCCTCACCACTTGGCGTGGGTCCCTCGCGTGATGGGCAGTGCAGTGTTCCACAAGGCCATCTTGGTCCAGGTTTGGAGAGTTGCAGTAGGGGCAGACAAAAGTGTACTGGTTCGGCACCGGGCTGTAACAAGGCAAACACAGACACACACACAATTTACACAACTGTAACTTAACCACACTCAGGCCAGTATTGGACTGGAGGGATCGCCAAAACGTAGATCAAGGTCCCGCTTACTTTATTATTGCAGGCTGGGTTTGGGCAGTACTCTTCACTCCCTCTTCTATGTACTCCTGGTATTTAGAGCAAGAGGAAGTGTGGCTGCGCATCTGGGACAGTGGTACCTGATGCATGCGTGCGCGCACACGTGCGCGCACACACACACACACACACACACACACACACCCACAGTTATCAACTGACAATCAAAGATTTACTGAAAGACTTACTGACAGGGGTGTAAAAGTACAGTTTCAGTAAATTAAACTACATAGACTGGCTTCAACCATCCACTTATTAAAGGAGAAATCCAGTGTGAACACTCGTTGACCTCGAGCAACAGGGCTACTGACTGATTCACATCTATTAGCATCTATGTACACATTAATGCTAATAGGGTAACTCCTCTGACAGCCCCCCAAATCACTACACAACCCCCCAAAACATTGTTCAATCAGGAGATAGTGTTAAATGAAATAAAGCCTCAGCCCTGGTATATCAGCTAGTTATTAAGGTCACCTGGCTTAAGAGCACAGGCAGAGCCAAGCATGTTAGGACCAGTACTTTCTCAGCCAGATTTTTTACAACTCAAATTCCCACTGCATGTCCAACAACAAATTTTGTAACTGGCAAGGGAGATTAAAGCCACACATTTAATAAACAACACATAATAATAATAAAAAAAATAATAATAATAAAAATAATAACATTAAAGTGAAAGAGGGGTTCATGCTGTACAGGTAGGGTCTATGTGATCCAAATGGGATGTGTGCATATGTCTGTGTGCTGAACAAACTGTCACAACCTCTCACTTGTGCACTGAAATAGGTAAACTGATACCTACCTCTGTGCCACAGCCCTTGCATGCCCCAACTGACGTGTGGATGACTGCGTCCAGATCACTGGCTCTGGTCCATTTCTCCAGCCCTGATCGGCACACTGCGCAGACAGGTTTCTGAGGCCGGAGGCACTCCTGCAGACAGCTCTGACAAAACCTGAGGGGATAAGATGCATGTCAGCGGCAGTTATAAAAAAATAAAACTCATTATACTAGTGTGATACTATCAAACTGATTATAGTACTGGTAGATGTGGGCCATGTTTGACAAAGAAAAATAAGCTGAGACGCTCTACAATCGCGAATTAATGCACTTGAGTAAACTGAGACTTCAACCGCGCTCTGACAATGACTGAAAGGGGAAACGATCAGCATTTACTATACGCAGACAATGTCCAAGAATGTGATATATGATATCGCATTGCTAAGACTGAAGATGAGAACACACAAAACATCGCAACACTTCCTGGAACTAGATCTGGAAAGGATTGTGGGACTTGTGGTGTTTTGACGGCTGTTGAGAATGCATCACTCGATACAGTCAGGAAATAACGGACAACATTTCCCAGAAGTCCTTAACACGGCTGTGCCACGATGTAAACAAAACTGAAACTAAAATTCCGTACCATCTCCTAGAGAAACTCGCTAAATTGCATATCCTAAAAAAGGACTACGTGAAACCATTAACATTTACATCATTAAATGAATCAAAGTGCGTTGTGTTTTGTTTGTATTCAATCCCTGTGAGCGAACGCACAATGAAAAACTCCGCAAAATTTCGAGTCAATCTGCTACATCTCGCATCGACACAACTAGGCGATGAGGCGCTTGTAAATGTCATTAATACTCACGTATGGCCACACTGTGTAATAACAGGACTGTCGAAGATTTCAAGACAAACGGGGCAAACGAATTCCGTTAAATCCCTGTCTCCAGCGAGAGCATTTGTTTTTTTCTGCGCCGCACCAAGACTCCCTAGCATCGCCATGTCTTCTTCCCTGTGTTGTCTTCCGCTCTGAACTCCAATCCCCGAGAGTACAACGTCACAATGGAACCTAACAAGAGGAGGAGCGAAGAAACCGCAAAAATATGCAATGTTGGATAATATTTCCATAATGTTGCCTGTATTTGTTCGAAATTTTATATTTCTGAAGTTTTCAGACACTTTCGTGGTATATTCTTAATTAAACAGGAAGTTTAGTCAGATGTAGTTGCTTGAACTTATTTTTTATGACAATACTTAAACCAGAGACACTTTAGCACGATTCCTTGCGTGAGATAGAAAAGCAGTCTAATATTCTTTTTTGTTTATTTGTTTAAAAGGCAGCCTTTGGACCTTCTGCAGTTCAGACTTAAAACTGAGAGACTGTAAATGTTCACAAATGTTGCTCCATTTGTAAGTGATTTTTATAGGTGATTATGGCACTCCAGTCGTGGAAAGCAATCAGAACATCTGCATTCAGATTGCCCTAAGTGCACGTGCCAGTTGGTACTGATGAACTGTCCGAAAGGCACGCATGCGCACTCCAACGATGGGGATTTCCAGTAGAACGTCAAGGTAAGGTGTAAAGTGTTACTGGCGTCTCATTACTGTCAATTTGGTTTGGCAGGGAATTATTGCAATATTAACAATGTGTACTTGCGTAGACAGCCTCGTGTTTCTTTTGATGGTGTCTAAATGTTTCTATGGCCATAGCTGTGCTTCTTCGTCGATTTAAAGTGATAAGCTAGCTCGCTAGCCTGAATTGGGCGTCTCTGTGCTTGGGGGCCGTGGCAGGGACTCGAAGATGTAACATGGCTAACGACAGCTAACTAGCTACTTAGCTTTATCGTAACTCGTGCTGTATTGAACAATTTTGATCAGTCCAGTTTATTGGTTTGACGTTATAACAAATGAGACACGACTTCTACATCAAGTGACACGCTGGAACCTCACCAGTAGCGGTGCTTACCTAGAGGCCCTCATACATTTTCCATACCACATATTTAGTTAGCCAGTTAGCTTTGTCGTTGGTGTGTTATAGTGTAATTTAGACCTGCGACACAAACATCACAGGGGCAAGTCTATATTACCTTGATTGATTAACCGTTTATCTTTCACGGTTCCATTACATCAATTTTGGCTGCAGTGCTTTGGCTGTCGAACGGCTGCTAGTTAGCATCATCCCCCTTTGCGTTTCTACCAGGATGAAAGCATCACCCGTGAACGGTGCAGATAGAGAGAGAGGGAGAAGGGCGTGTGTGCAGAAAAACCGGTTGCATTCAGATCGAGCTAGCTCGCTGGCTAACGAACTCCAACGTAACTGTTACACACCCTGTACAACACTGACGTTCCAGCAAATGTCAAACGACGGGGAGCCAGCGTTGCAGGATGCTTAGCAGTCATAGAGTTGGTGTGGTAGCCATAGACGCAGTTCGCGGCATACTGCTCAAATCGCAGAGTAGCATAAAGTAGCGCTGGGCCATAAGTGTAGGGTGATGGATTAAAGCGCGAGGCCATGATGGTGGAGGATGCACTCTGTAATGCAGTGTGTCATTGTGCCATCACTTCAGGACGGTGGCGAGCAGGTGCAACTGTCGTGAACGGTTACTTAATGGTTCGATGGAATACCGTGAGGTGGGAGGAGAGGGATGCATGCATGCACACATCCCACACACTGCATGTACACTGCCAGTGGTGTGGGTGTGTTTCTCCAGCCTTCACTATCTGAACTCCTGGTACATACACACACACATGCACACATGCATGCATACATGAATGCAGATGATGGTGTGATCGTTTAGGTGACGCAGATCATTTTGAGTGGAATAAGGCTGTTTGGACTGTGTGGTTGTGACTCATGGCTTCATCTGCATGCTCTTCATGGCAAGCTGGCAAGTTTAGTCGCTGGCTTTGCCATTGTAGAACAGAGCTCCAGTGCTTCCTGCTGACAAAAATGTGGTGTGTGTCTGTGTGTGTGTTAGTGTGTGAACAATCCAATGAGTGTGAACAGTCCAATGATTTTCTTGTTGTGTTGTTGTCATCACAGTTCCAGAGATACCGTCCTCCATCTGGACACCCGCCCACTGACGTGCCCCTGTTGACCTTGAAAGTGAGTGTTTTGCATCCCATCCTGAGGCCATAAGGACAAGTGTGTGGACAACCAGCCCCAATTTCTGTCCCTCTCTAACTCTACTCTAATGTTAGCCCTCCCTACTCTGTGGAAGTTCTTCATTTGAAACGGTGCCCTGGCATGCCCATTGGCAGAGGAATAGACTGCGGGCACACACTAGGCTTTCCGAAATCATAAAAAAAAAGAAGAAAAGAACTACTGCTGCCAGAGCCAGAAAGTTGCCGTCTCACAGTCCATCGTTTGTGTGTGTGTGTGTGTGTGTGCGCGTGTGTCTATTTGTGTGTGTGAGAGAGCTGATGAGGATAAGGATGCTGCTGCATTGCTAAGAAAGACTCAACCTCATCTTCCCCTGATCCCCATCCCCTCACTTGGACACCTACACCCCCCCTCTCCCACCCCTACCACGTTCATCTTCCAGCGCAGGGGGCCCCCAACATGGCGGGGGGTGCCTGAGCGTACCTTCCCAAGGAGAAGGGGGATGAGAGAGGGAGTGGCGCTGGCTACTCAGCCCACCGCCACCCATGGATGCCAAGCTGCGTGAGGACCTGTTTAGGAGGTATGTAGCGTCGCTGGAGAGGCGGCTTGAGGAGGGTGAAGGTGGTAGTGGCGGGGGTAACGGTAGAGGCAGCAGCACCAATGGGAGTAGCGCAGGGAGCGGCGCCAAGGGCGACCGTCACACAACGCCGACGACAACACACAGCAGCAGCGAGGAGGCACTTGTCTCCACGGCGACGGCCCTGCTGGGGGCGTATCAGCCGGAGCCTGCGCAGCGGTTCCGTCTGGTGCGGTTCTATGAGGTGGCGGAGAATGCGTTGCGCTCGCCACAAGGCTCCAGTCTGAGGGCCCTGGAGGCGGCCTTCGCCACACTAGAGACGGTCTGCACCAATCTGCTGCTGTTCCCCTGGAAGAAGGAGTTCCGCTGCATTAAGGTGAAAGCAGTGTACCACACAAACATCTGAATGTTGAGCCTGAGACTGGGATTCTAATACAGTAATAACGCTTTTTAGATTTATTTGGTTAATTTAATTGCTTAACTCCATGACCAAACATTAGGCCTAGTTAAGTTTGGGACGTGTTTAGTGTTTTTGTCTAGTGTTTTAGTGTGAAAGTGTTAATATTAGAACAGTAAATTGTAAAAAAAATGCATGTTTAATTATAGAAGAGAAAAAAATGCATGTTTAATTATAGAAGTTGTCTAATACATGATCTGTAGATTCAGTATGTGTTTTTATTGTTTTTACATTCCAATAGCATTTAATGCAAATTTTCGCTTGAGAAATGTTCTGTATCTGAGATCTATTGTTCTGACCCTGCTTGTGCTTGTGTGGATGTGTGCGTGTTTGTCTCTCTGTGTCTGTCTGTCTGTCTGTGTGTGTCTTATGACATGATGTGACATGACGTGACCTTGCCCTCCCGGCTGACAGACCTTCACAGGACCCTACGTGTACCAGCTGCAGTCGGCCATGTGCGAGTCGGACCTGCGCTTGCTGCTGCGCTCCATGGGCTACACACGCAGCGAGCAGGATACACACTACCAGGCACGAGAGGCCCCGCCGGGCGGCGCTCTCCACCTTCGGCAGTTGGCCTTCGAGCTGCTGCTGGCCCAGGCCGAGTGCCGGCTCCTGGGGGAGGTGGTGGCGCTGGCTCGGGGGGCCGCCACGGAGCTGGAGGCTCTGGAGCTCCGTCGGGCCAGCCGGGAAGACGCGGCTGGCTGCGCGGAGGCACTACGGCGTCGGGATTCGCTCACAGCCATCGACATGGCGCGGCTGTCTCTGCGGCCGGCTGAGATAGAGCGGGCCGCTACGCCACACCACCACCACCATCACCACCACCACCAGCTGCGGAGGTCTGGGCGTCCATCCAAATCAGTGGACGTGACGGACAGCGCGGGCCACTGGCACCCGGCCAGCAAGCCGGTGCTGCGCACCTCGCTCAGCCTGCGCAAGGAGCCGCTGTTTGTGGACGCCGAGGAGGAGGAGGCACGCGACGAGATCCTGCGTCCCAACGCGCCCCTCTTCTCTCTGGCCTCCACGCCTTCCTACAGTCCCTCATCGTCGTCCTCCTCCATCGCCGCTGTGGCGTCCTCTGCGGACTTCTTTCCCATCCAGTCGCCCCCACCGCCATCTTCCGCCGACCCTTACTCCTACCACCTGTCCTCCCTGGACGAGGTGGACCTGTACACGGAGCGTGGCGGAGGGGGAATGAGCCTCGGGGGCCGTCAGACGCCCTCTTCCTCGGCGTCATCCTCGTCTCGGCCCCCCAGCCGGGAACCAAGGGACGGCTGGATGCTGAAGGCCCACGGCGGGGCCAAGTGCCAGGGCTGCGGACTAGGCTGCTCGGTGCTGAGCTCGTGCCAGCGCTGCGACACAGTGCTCTGCTCGTCGTGCCTGGCGTGCGAGCCCACGCCCTGCTGCGGCTACCAGGACTACCCCAAGGTGGCGACGGTGGCGCCCCCGGCCTCATCGCGCCAGCTCGATGGCTATCTGCCCGCCAAGGAGAAGCTGTCCGTCTACTCCAACGCGCACATGCTCACAAACGCGCACTCCCACTCTCACACGCACCCGCACGCCCACGTGCTGAGCCACTCGCACATGCACCCGCACCCGCTGTCTCACTCGCAGCTGCCGGACAAACCCATGATGAGCACCAAGCTTTATCCCTGCAAGCCCGTTGCCATGGTGACGACCTCTGCCCCCACCGGCATCGGCGTCAGCGAGCGCCTGAGTGCGGCAAGCTCGTCGCGCTGCGGGTTCTGCAACAAACCCGGGGCGTCACACACGTGTGTCAACTGCTCCAAGGTGTCGTGTGACTCGTGCATGGGCCTGTATGCCGGTGACACATGCACGCGCAAGACACCCCACCACAGCTTCCTGCCCAACCACCAGCTCAACTACAAGTCCAGCACCATATCTCACCTGGTCTACCGGTAGATATCATTCTCTGTCTCTCCCTCTCTCACACACACACACACACACAGACATATTCCTATACACAGATATATGAAGCCTAGTGTCCTGAACTTCTGGACATCTTCTGTACCCTTCAATAGCATCTGACCACAATCTTAAGTCCTTCGTTCTGGTCCAAATCCGCAGTGGAAATTTCTCCGACCAGGACCAGATAGATTCCTGGTTCAGCTGCTGTGTAGGCTTCTATTGCGCTTCTACTTCTGCTTCTCCTCCTTGATTTCTCTGTGGGAGCCTCCTCTATTCAAATCACCCTGGAATGCAGTTGTAGCCCATATCTCATTATGGCCATCTCATCGCGTTGTAGAAATTCAGGCTTGAAGGCATTTTTTCCTCCCTTAAACTGACACAACAGGCCCTTTCCTCTCTCCATCTGCTCTTGTTTGGTCATGTGATCTTGTAGTTTGTCCCGTACCTGAATTTTGGCCTACTTAAGACTAGCAACTTAAGAGGAAATGCTAACGAACAAACAGACACATACACACACACACACACACACACACACACACACACACACATACACAACAGTAGCGACAACTGACATGACTGGCTTCAGCCTCAAGCGAAGCACTTATCCAGCCGTAAGAATTTTATCCACATAAATGTTTGCAGAAGACTCTCTCTTCTCCTATCTGGGTATTCACAATGTGTGGAAGAACCTTTTCAGACTTGGATCAAAATGAGGAAGAAAAAAAAATACCAGAGAAGAACATTACACTGGAATCCAATAGTATATATTTTGAATTATTATTGTATAGATCTAATGTGCGACTGTTGTTTTGGGGTTGTCGTTGGTGGCAGTGAGGGTGGGTTGGGAGTCGTGGGAGGGAGGTTTGAAGGGAGGAATATTGATAGTTTGTATCAAAGATGATAGTTAGCCACTTAAACGTGTAGTCCACCAATGAGCAACGCCTGTCTGTCAGTTTACCCTTGTATAAAAAAAAAAAGTGAAAAGAAGAATCAAGTCATCTGTAAGATGCCCAGAGGCTGCTATTGAGTATGTAAGGCAGGTAAATTGCATTGTTTGTTTTTTATTTTAATTTTTTTCCTCAGATGGTGTGTGTGTGTGTGTAAAAAATTACGCTCCATCCATTTTCTCAGTGTGAAGTTGCACTTCTCCCACCCATGTCCTGCAGGTTAATAGACAGCAGGGAGTCATTGGGCAAGAGGAAGCCAGTGCCCTTCAAAGCTTCTCAGAGATAATATTATGAAGTCCTTAGATCTCAAGGGTGAAGGAAGTTACTATTTTTTTTTTTTATTAAATAAATGAAAGAACTGAATTGTCTTATGTTCTTACAAAGACACAAGCGCCCTGAGCACATTTGATCTGTGATTACTTGTTTCCTATAACTTAACATACTTTTTGGTATTTGTGTTGTGAAGTCATGGTTTATATGTTTTGTTTTGTTATTTTTTCTCGCTCTCTCTCGAGATTCTTTTGTGTAACACTATTTGCAGTAAAGACAAAAACCTAAGCAGTAGGGCTCTCTGTTGTGATAGAAGCTGACCCCACAGACAGAAGCCCCCCTCATCAGCGGAGAACTGGGGAGCTGTAGCTCATTTAGTGCACAATATAGATGCCCTTTTTGTTCATACACAATCCACAGTAGTGCTCCCTCCTTACTCTGCCTTTGTGGACGACTTGCGTATTGCAAACAAGGAGCATGTAGTAGCCAGCTCTGTCAGAGAAAGAGAAAGAACGAGCGCTAGTACAATGACGACAGCCACAAAGAAACAGATCCGAATTGTCCCTGCTTAAAGGGAGAGGGACAGAGACCATCATGGTGGACATGTCCATAGCTTGAGCATGGAATTTAGCGCCGGCCAATTTGACCAGCCAATACCTGGTTTACTACTGAGTGGCTGCTGTATTTGTCTATTTATCTGTCAGAGGCTGGTAGTAATTCACATTTCGGAAAGTGAGTTTCCAAGCCTGGTGCCAGTCCCTCCAGAGAGGCGAAGGGAGATGGTCAGATGTCAGGAAGACAACAAGCTTCCCTTAGGGGGTGCTCCACCATCTGTCCTGTCATCCATGTGCATATGGACCTCTCTTCTGGCTGATGGGAAGGTGGCCCTCCAGCTCAGACCAAGTTTTCTTCAATTTTTTTAAGGTGCACTGAACAATTTAAGTCAGGTCATACAGGTCTAACAGTTCTGTGCATTCTGTAGGGGCTCAGTGTAGAGTGTAGGATGATCTCCAAGTACTCAAAGGACAGAGGGGTTTGCGCCTTTTTTTTTTTTTTTTGGTTGTTAAACATCCAAACCTTTTTTTTTTTCCAGACTGATCTGGACTTTTGTTGACTCTCAGTCGTTAACTTTTTGAGGTAGAAGTCCGGTGTGATGGCGTGACAAATCGTTTTAATTCTGCAGTTCCCTCTGCAACACCAGAGGATACCCTTTCCTGAGATTGTTGCACATGCCCTCTACCTGAATCAGGTCTTCTCCAACCTTTCCACACCTCCAACGAGACACGAAAATCCGTAGCCTTGACCTCCTCCTCCTCCTCCTCCCTGATGCTGTGTCTGTCTTTCAGGTGATAAGTGACAATGGTATTTCCTGTACAGAGCCAAGCATGCACTCTAAACACACCTGTAACCCTCTCCCTCTACTCATTTCCCTGCTCTAGCCCCGAAGTGATAGCTCTTTGTGTCCTGCACACACCACCACCTCCTCCTCGTAGCTACAAAGCTACCCAGTGGAGAAGCACCAAGCACTGTTTGTGTGTGTATATGTATGAATGTATGTGTATGTATGTATGTATGTATGTATGTGTGAAGGGTTCAAAGTCTCCTTCCCAATTTTACACACTTTGATCACTGGACAAGGGAACAGAGGGAAGGAGCCAGCCAAAATGTTTGTTGGTGAAAGTATATAAATATATAAATATAAATGAGTTATAAAGCGATGATTTTATAAAATAATTTCAAGAATAAAATTCTAAAAAAAAAGAAAGAAAGAAAAGTTGATGTGACTTTGTTTTCATTGGGTGGAAAACTGTTTTAAGTTAATAAACTTGTGAACCTCCTGATGTAGCCTGGCCTGGAAGTACACACCATGGGACACTTCGCATTCCTATTTATAACCTGTCAATTAATAATTAATGATTTTAAGTATACATGTTTTTATATTAATGCATCCATGAATTATATATTAACTTGGGATGGCATCAAATGCATGGCCATATTGCAGTACTGACATCTGTTTAGCAAACATTTACAGATCATCCTGGGTATCTGGATTATTTATGATGAGATTGCTGAATTCAAAATTTGTTACTGACAATGTTTAATATGGCCGGACTGAGATGACTGACAGAGAGTAAGACCTGAGGAAGACACGGCTTCACCTGCACATGCTCCTACTTCATCAGCCAGCAGGGGGAGACAAACACTTGGAAATACCAGAGCTCAGAGATACTGTAAGAGATTTATTTAGTGTGCAGTCTTGGATTTATTGAGAGGAACATAGTGGAAAGGATGATTTTTAAAATATTTATGACTGCATACTGCATCATTTAGTTTGGTATTAAATCTGGTGTTTGACTCTTCAGATTTAATTGTTTAAAAAGACTCTATATAGTGATCCAATTTGAAGATTGTGTGTGTGTGTGTGTGTGTGTGAGAGAGAGAGAAATGGAGTTCTATTCAGATTGACAGGATATCCATCCCTTATACACATATGAGAGGCCGGCAAATTCGACTGACATTCCATCAAACTCCCAGTATGTACCTCACTGAATCTCTCTTGTCTTTAGGCCTCAGGGCAATTTTTTTTCTTTCACATGTCAAAATTCATTCACATTGTTTTGTAGCCATTTGAGTGTTTGTGATATACGCTGAAGTACTGTCATTTGACAGAATGTAATGCATGACTCATACATTCCCCGGTGAATGTTTGCGCTCTCATTCAAACCCCCCTACAGGCCAACCGCACCTCTCTGGGGCAGAGCGAGAGGAGCCTGTACGGAATGAGAAGAATGATGAAGTCATACCACTGACCAATCAGAGGACTTTGAGGTTCTGTGCTCAAGCTATTACAAAAGTTATCTGTCACGTAACTGGTTTTGCAACACAAAAGCTCAGAGAATGTAATGTTCTCAATCTGACTATAGAGGGAGCTGTGGAATCGAAAGGGTCCTTCCTCGTAGAAATGTGTCTGTGTGTGTGTGTGTGTGTGTGTTTGTGAGAGAGAGAGAGAGAGAGAGAGAGAGAGAGAGAGAGACTGTGTGTAAGCGTATTCTCACCCAGCACTTGCCCCTCTCTCCTCTCAGAGGATCATCTTTTTCTCCCCACAGGAGCCGTCAGAGAGGAAGTCTCCCCCAAAGCAGTTTATCATCCACGCACTGCCACAGACACGCTGCTTTTTGCATCTGTCCTCTCTGCAGGAGAACAGAGTGAAGACAGGTTAGCCACTTACAGCTGTCATCATCTTCTTCAAAATCATCATCATAGGCTACCATGACCACCACGACTATCCCCATCATCATCATCATCATCATCATTATAATAATCATCATCACTACCACTGACATTATTTACAATACATCCAATATTAATAATCTCTATCAGTAACAGCAGCAGCCTAATAAAATGAGAAGCTGTCCTGATGACACACCTCACATTGTGTCTTTGAGAAGAAGAGATACTGACATCAGGCAGCTGCCACCTCTCAGTGTTCTCAAGCCAATCAAATCCTCCACCTCTTCTTCCTCCACCTCAGTAGGCTATCTGAACAAATGGCCTCTACTTTCATCACAGCAGAAATAGGTCACACTGAATGGAGAGGTGGCGAGGTTGTTGAGTGGGGGGTGGGGGGGTCAATGTCCAGCGGGAAAGCAGGTGCGTTTTTTTCCATTCTTTTTTTTTTTCATTTCATGGGTGTACAGTATGTGTGTGTGTGTTGGTTGTTGAAGGAGAGATGGGAAGAGTACTCTTTCTGTTCACTTGTGAAACTCTTACTTTTTTACTTTTGCAGGAAGATTCATTCCTGGGGCTGTGGCCTTGATTCTCAGAGCGGCAAAGGGTCAAGACAGGGATGCTGACTCGCAGCTGAATTTGTAATATTTCTACAGTGATGGAAAAGGACAAGCAAGACTGAGTGTGTGTGTGTGTGTGTGTGTGTGTGTGTGTGTGTGTGTGTGTGTGTGTGTGTGTGTGTGTGTGTGTGTGTGTGTGTGTGTGTGTGTGTGTGTG
>JAVQKI010254965.1:0-11160 GCA_036025975.1 Nematalosa erebi
CACACAGGCCAGTGCAGGTGGAGCACCCACACACATGCTCTCTCTCTCTCTCTCTCTTGCACACACACACACACACACACACACACACATGCTCTCTCTCTCTCTTTCACACACACACACACACACACACACACAGTGGAAGAGGGGGGGCACACAGCACACAGGGATATAGCCTCCACTGACCCAGTGATAAGGGGAGGCATCAAGGTTGTTAAGGCAAACCGAAATCACTCGCCCCAATAACCTCCTGCCTCCGGCATCAACATAAACAGCATGGAGACATGCCAGGCAGTGCCTGCGTGCATGTGTGTGTGTGTGTGGGTGTGTGTGTGTGCATGCGGGTATATGAACGTGTGTGTCATTCACAACTCATGAGTGAAGCGGGGCAGGAGGAGAGAGCTAAAGAAGTTTACACACATTAACAAGTGGCGAGCAGAAAATGGATCTTATCTCTCTCTGAAAGAGTGTAACTTCATAGTGTAGGAGTGTGCAAAGAGTAAGTCAGAGTTGGAGAGTGGTTGTGATGTACAGTACAGCAGGTCAAATAAAGTGTAAAGATCTATAAGGTCAGAGGACACTGGTTATGATTCACTTGTTCACCTGTTGGAGCTGCAGTCTAAGAAAGCCTTTGGCCTGGCAAGGGCTGTGAGAACACAAGCTAAACAGTCGACATATTGTGACTCATCTCACACACACACACACACACACACACACACCTATTGCACCTTTTTTGTTGCAGCATACATATGAAGGTGTGAACAGTGTCCCCTCTACCTTTAAAAGCATCAACTAAAACAAAGGAAAAAAACTAAACAAAGGAAAGACATACCTTCTCCTGAGAGCCTTTAGTCCAGAGTATAATGGAAAGGAGAACAACATGTTGACATGAAGATGCCTCAATGTTACCTTTTCTTCCTAGACAAACAAACAAACAAACAAAGAACAGTGAGTCAGAGAGGCAGCTGAAGCAACGGACACAAACAAGGCAGTAGTAATCAAGGCAAACAAGCAAGTGTGTATGTATGTGTGTGTGTGTGTGTGTGTGTATATGAATGGAGAGGGTCGCATGAGTATCTGGCCCCCTGGAGCTAAACCCGATCTTAGGTTCCCTCCATTCCGCACCATCATCAGCTGTCTCCTCGCATTCGCAGACCTGTCAAAGACGAGTCCTCCAGACGACTGTTACCTCTGTCATCAACACTGAAGCGCCACGGCAACAGACACCCACCCACGTGAGCAAGCCTCGCGAAACCAAACAACGCCTCAAACTCACAGGCTGTCACCTAACATTCTCACAGCAGACTGTTCCAAGCCTGAGATACAGCTCCCAACCCCCAGGTTTGGCCCTCCAAATCATGCAGTGTTGCTTTCCAGGCTTATGTGCGGTAGTCACTCTCACTGAAACAGCATGGCAAGGCAAGGCACAAGTTAAAATAATGCCAAATTAGTATCCTAACTGGGACCAGTGTCCATGATAGACACCAAAGCACTCACTAAAACACATACTAAAACTCTGATAGATCCGAATGTATCCTCAGTGAGAAGAGAATCCAAAATTCACCCTTTTGTTCTAACAGTTGGAACACTGATCATCTAATACATCTGCACAAGGCACACACCTTAACAGGCACCCAGCAGTCGTGTGTGTACCAAAGTAAGGTGTATTAAAGTCACATATACGGAATAGTTTCAACGGGGCTCCAGGGTAGGCACAGGTGCTGATATTTATCCCTCAGAGTGCTCTGTTGTGGAAAATGGGCTGCCAGCATTTCCTCTCTGCAGAGATCACTCTAATCACCTGAGGGCAGCACTGAGCCATGTTTGTTTCACACAACAACCACGTCGCCTCAAGTGGGAAGCAGTCCGTGTGTGAGTGACAGACAGTGTTCACTGTTACACCACACTGATTATTTAAGCTGTGCCTGTTATTTACAGTCCATACAACTGTTAGCCATGTGCAACGCGAGTGGGAAAATTGGTCTTTAAGGGTTCAATTAGTGTAACTTTAAAAGATTAATAGCCACTTCCTTGGCACAGGAGGATGAGTGGGTCATCAAACTCTGCCATGCCAGGGAACTCCAGTGTGCCCTGGGCAAGGATGACCAGCCCGCTGACAGACAGCTTGGATGCACCTGGGTGGCCAGGGAGCCCTGTGGTACCCAGTCGGACTGGCCAACCGAATATCACACTGATCACGCCAGGCAGCCTCCTGCGACTGGGCTTGGCGGGTACAAATCTCTCGCTGATTAGATGGACCATGCTACTCAGTGCCAGACCAGTAAAGGCTGTATGGAGAGGGAATCGCAAACAGTGCCTGCATGCCATATTAACTCATTCACAGCCTTCAGGTGGGGGGCTGTGATTTAGATCTGACAAAGACTGCTGACCTTACACAACACACACACTCGGCTCAAATTATTTCATCTAACTCTATACACAACTGTTTCTTTTCATACAGCAACGTGACATACATCTGTTAAGCAATCACGGATAGGCAGGACAAAAAAACGAGACAGGGCCTAGACTGCCACATGTGTTTTAGGTCACTTAAATAGGCTTTGGGAGTCTTGTGTAACAGTGAGATGTCGCCACAAGATTGCCTCAACAAAAAGGCCAAGGGCCATTCAAACTAATTTCCAGGCCTGACATCATGCCAGCTGAAGGAGTCGGACTCACTCTGGCACTTGCTCAGTGCAGAGCGATTTAAGCAAGATTTCGCATCAGAGGGAGAGATGCCTATCAGTCCATACATGTCAGTAATGAAAATTAGTCGCTTGTGGTTTTTGCTAAAAATCCTACTGGGCTCACAGAAAAGACATAATCTGATACAACATACAAAACACGCATATAATAGAGTAAAAAATGACCAAAAAATAGATTATTTGTTTATAGATTAATTCTCATGCCCTGATAAAACACACAAAAAAGTAAAATATATAATCCTAACCTTTTCCTCGTTCTTCAATACTGTTAGGTGGTCTTTCACATTTCCAAAAAATAACTAGGTGCTCTGAATGCTGTCAATTATGATGACAGTAAGGGTTTTCTCTGTGCATGGCTCTCATTCATAGTCTGAGTGAATGCTCCTCTCTTATTCGTTCACAGATTGTGCACTCCACTTAAGTAGGACAGATAGAACTGCTAGGTTTTGGGATATAAATACATTGTGGATGCATATGCAATGTGTTGTTCTAATGATGTAGCCTATATCACAGCTTGTGCCACTTGATGGCTTTGTGTGCCATGGGGATGCAGCCAAATCTATTTTTGGTTCATGATGAGTGTTTACTAGAATATTTCTCTTCCCTCTCCTCTCTTTCTTACACAGCTCTAGAGCACGTTCTATTTTGCCAGTCAGGCTTGTGAACCATCTGGAGGGTTACTGTGGAAACGAAGAAAGGATACCATGGTAACATAAATGGGGGTTACCCAGGAAACCGAAGTCGCTATGGAGACTGCATCACAAGGCGGGCTCAGGGGCGTCGACTGGAAGGCGTGTCCTGTCTGATCTCTTTTCTCTTCAAGCTCCCCAGATGAGAGACGTCCGGTGGTCTTTTCCATAGAGTCCAGTCCTGCTGAGAGAAGCTTGCCAGTGCCACGTTTTGCGGGAAAACATGTTTACTTTGTCCACCCTCCTTCGGCTAGCACGTGTAGTGATGCCAATTTAAGTGTCTACAACAGTTGCCATATATCCAATCTCAAACAAAACGTACTATCAAGTGCATTGAACGGTGCCATACTCTTACTTTTACTCATACTTTTACTTCTTATTTCATTTGTATATTATGTTTCTTTAGATATAATATTTTATAAAGTTATTTAAACATTGTGATTAGAACATTTCACTAATAAGTCCACTTTATATTTTAATGGCAGCATAGGTTCCAAACTGTACTTGCACTGAATGTGATTCCACAGTAATATTACAAAAGACAGGACCAACACTATCTAACATTGCTTTTGATAACAATCTTTTCATCACGCTTATGGTGACACTTGAGGAAGTCACCTTTGATCAAAATCCTGATAGATACTGAGCATATCACATTGAAACCTCTCACAGCGAGTATATGCATGTAAATAGCCTATAGGCTAATTATATATCAATATATGAAACACCGAAAGCAAACAGAGACCTTTACTTGACGTCCATTACAGTATGAGCACAATCATGTTTGACATTAGGACCCCTGTTTCCAGTGGACGAAATTAAAGCAACACGTTGGGTCTGCCTGATCTACTGGACACGTTGGCATCGCATGGAACCCAGACACGAGTCCGTTTGTTTGATGCCGCCCGTGCGTAATTCAGAAACACGAACCCTCTAACGTATATGGAAGATCTGCACCTGCACATCACGATGGTTATACCAACGATTTATAAATAATTTCAAATGTTGACCTGATATATATATTCACGAACAACGAACTGCTGGGCGTTAAACGTCGGTGAAAATCTTTTTGATATTCACGCAGTTTTGGTTGTTCTGATTGGTAAAGTTCGGTTGTTTGAATGCATTATTGATCCCTTCCTCTATCACCATGTACTCCGACTTGCTGAGCGAGGAGGTGCTCCGCGTCCGTTTAAGCTCCTCGGTGGAGGAGAGGTGCTGACAACTACCCACGTGAAGGTACTGAGCGTGCTCCTCTCCGTCTGTCTCCCGGTGGTAAAAGTAGTTGAAATTGGACACTATGACGGGCACGGGAAGCGCGATTGTGAGCACTCCAGCGATAGCACACAAAGAGCCCACTATTTTGCCACCGATCGTTACTGGGTGCATGTCCCCATATCCGACTGTAGTCATGGTTACTACAGCCCACCAGAACGCATCTGGAATGCTACTAAAACTCGAGGTAGGGTCGTCTGCCTCAGCAAAGTATACTGCGCTAGAGAACAAAATAACTCCAATGAATAGGAAGAATATTAACAGTCCCAATTCTCTCATGCTGGCTTTCAGAGTCTGACCTAAAATCTGAAGGCCTTTGGAGTGGCGGGAGAGCTTAAAGATACGGAAAACTCGCACGAGCCTAATCACCCTGAGAATTGCGAGCGACATGGCTTGCTGCCCGTTGCCCTGCCTCTGAGCGAGCTCCGTCCCCAGGGTGATAAAGTAGGGGATGATGGCCACTATGTCGATGATGTTCATGATGTTTTTGGAGAAAGTGGCTTTGCTGGGGCAGGCAAAGAACCTGACCAGGAGTTCAAAAGAGAACCAGATGATACAAAGTGTCTCTATAACAAAAAAAGGGTCTGTGAAGGAGCTCGGGGCGTAGGGGCCAGTTCCGTTTATTGTTGGAGCCACTGTGACAGGCTCCCTGTCGTCCCGAAATTCAGGCAAAGTCTCCAGACAAAATATGACGATCGAGATGAGGATGACTAGCACTGACACAATAGCAATGCCCCTCGCTGGCCCTGAGCTCTCGGGGTACTCAAACAAAAGCCAGACCTGCCTTTGGAATTCATGATCTGGCAATGGGCGCTCCTCTTCCTTTATAAAGCCCTCATCCTCTCGAAATTTCTCCATGGCTTCCTCCCCAAGTTGATAAAATCTTATTTCCTCTGAGAATACATCAATGGGCACATTCACGGGTCTGCGAATGCGCCCGCCAGATTGATAATAGTACAAAATGGCATCGAAGCTGGGTCGATTTCTATCAAAGAAATATTCGTTTCTTAGGGGATCGAAGTAACGCATCCTTTTCTTTGGGTCCCCGAGTAATGTATCCGGAAACTGTTTAAAAGTTTTGAGCTGCGTTTCAAAGCGCAAGCCCGAAATGTTGATGACCACCCGCTCACAGCACTCATGCTGGGGTTCATATCGATCCACTGGCAGGTGAGTGGGGAGTGCGGTCGTCTCCTCCAGCATGCTGTCACAAGCAACAACTGTCATGATGGCTTTGTCCCTCTCTGCGTAGCCGTGCTCCTCGCTGTTGCCTCGATGCCTGACGGAGGGCGAGTCGATGAGGTTAAAGTGGTCATCCATACAGGTGTGCGCGCGCGAGGGCAGAGGGCTCCACGGCTCCCCCACCCAGCCTTCGGTTAACCAAAGCCAGGGCGTGCTGCCTTCCCCTGTCTCCTCTCCGTCTGCTGCCGCCCCACAGAGCGCGCGCTGTGGTTTATAAACACATGTCTATTCCCGCCCACGGCACGCATATGTCTGACACACTTACACCGTTCGCCCAATTGAAACCCAACTTGACATAAACAGCGACACCAGATGCGCGGTATCTGCTGTATTTGTCACCCGTGTAAACAGTTTTAAAAACAAACACAGGGCTATAAAGAAAATCGTCAAAATGGTTGTTCTTTCTTTGTGCGCAACCGGGTGAGAGCTAATAGCAACATGTTAGAAAGCCCCCTCAAAGACAGAAAACATAACTGGTCAAAATAAACATGGGACTTGAGCCTGAATGAGCGTGCTTAGAATATGAGTTTGTATGGTAAAAAGAGAAGGGCAGTGAGGCGTGTTGTGTTCCGGAGCGAGGGCGTGACGTGTGGAGACCAACATTCAACAGGGCCATGAGAGACAGTGGATGGCGTGTCATGGACCAAAACCAGATCAGCTGATCAGCTGTGCAATGGATTGCCAGGGTTTGATCGTTTGCAAACAGATGAGTGCTGTTATTTGTTTCGCGCATTCATGCCAGTACATGACTACTGGGATCGCTGGTAATCTGGGACTTGTCCATGGTGCTGAAAGAAACACCCGGAAATACTATGATGACGGAAAACTTAATTGCGCTGTGGAATTGTGACATGAGCCAGTACTTCGCTTTTGTCTGTCAATACATTCCGGCAAATTCAGTGTAGACCCTGTCTTCCTCAAACTTTTGCCTTACAGCCTATTCCATTCTGCCATGTTTGTAGTGGGTTGTGCACCCGATTGTCCAAGCTACATTAAAACGTTTTACGCACGAAATTCATTAGGCTATGCATTTCCTTCCCATTCCCCTGGAACTGATCATATTGTTTAACTTCTGTGCAATTACAAAAAATGACTTTGCTAATATGTAGCTGGCCTAAATGTATGTATTGAGAAAACAAAACAAATGTTTTCTTGTTCAACACACCCTACCTGTCATATCTCTATTTCCCACTTGTGATGCCCACCCAACACCAAGAGTGCAGACTGATAGCAGTTGGCTATGAATAACATCATCAACTTGGAGCTGTTTTATTGCTGTGAGTCAAAGCTATATTGATAGAATCATGTCAACAGACATAACAGTCTAATGACTATGTGCAGTACAATCTGATACCAAATATTGTCTGGATCCTCTTTTGCGGCATCAACACAATTGGTAAACAATTACAGCT
The DNA here is from genome assembly GCA_036025975.1 of Nematalosa erebi. NCBI lineage: Eukaryota > Metazoa > Chordata > Actinopteri > Clupeiformes > Clupeidae > Nematalosa > Nematalosa erebi. The sequence goes on from JAVQKI010254965.1 coordinate 7,318, forward strand.
ACAGTGACCTAGTCACTTCAAAAGCACTCTTAACTTTCAAATTCTTCCCACACAGACACACAGTCCTCCACCCTGCATTCTGTCTCTACTGTGTCTTTGCCTTGCTGTGACAAAAACAGTTGACAACTCACCAGAAATTAATAAAGGGTTTCATTTGACAGCAGGGTTATGCAATGCCTAATCAAACTTCTGCCAGCCAAGGACAGCTTGTTGTGTTTCCTCCCGCTTAGGCAAATAATGGATGCTTTTGAAGAGAAAGGCAGAGAGAGAGAGGGAGAGGGGGAAAAAAGCTTTAAGAGAGAGCTCTAAGAGAGAGCCATACTTGACTGGCTACATTGGCAGCGCTATGGCTGAGCATGATGAATGGACTGAAGCCAAGGATGGTTGAATGAATAGCTAAAGATCACACCTCAAGGCCACAAAGGTTCTGTGCCTCACTCTCTCTACCTTACTTCACACATCTCACTCTTGCTACTTACTTGACAGCCCATCACATGGTATTTTGCAGCTAGTCTCTCTCACTCTATTTCTCTATGACCACTAACATACACAAACTTGCACGCACATATACACACACAAAATATGCTGTAATCAAAACAAATCATTTTCTAAATGAAATAAAAATTTTAATGCTTTATTTTACATATTACATTACACATTATTTTGCATTGTGGACATGAAATAAAGAGGAAAAATGTATGTTTGTGTGTGTTTGTTTGTTGTGTTTTCGCACATGAGAGCCATGAACTTGTACTTTTCCGAATACACAAAGCAGAAAGGTTCTTCCTGTGTGTTTATGCTGTGTTATTGCACTGAGCAGGAAGCATGGTCCCCTTCTCCTCCTCCTCCTCCTCCTCCTCTCTCTCAGGCAACCACAGATCAAGTCAAGCCTGTCTCCCTGGAGGAGAGCCGCCCACTACAAAGCCTTCCCAGCACATGAACATACATGTTTGGCAACCTCTTACAAATTAAAAGAATCTATTCTACTGAAAGTGTGTGTGTGTGTGTGTGTGTGTTTGTGTGTGTGTGTGTGTGTGTGTGTGTGTGAGTGTGTGTGTGTGTGTGTGTGTGTGTGTGTTTGCGTATGCATGCACATGTGGCAGCATAATGTATCTGCATGCATATTTGTGTGTTTACAGTATATATAGTGCACTGTATGTGGGTAGGTGCATGTTTATGTTTCATAGAAAACATGCATGTGGACTCTACCAAACGTGACTGGAGGAATGGGGACACTGAGGAGGAGAACTGGAGATTAAAGTGCTTATTTGGACAGCAGCCGTCAGGGCAAGTAGTCAGGTGATTAATCTCTGACCAAAGACAGGGCTGAGAGTGGGATTAGATATTAATGGCCAAAGCTGCCACACCTCCCTCCATACTATACCCAGGCATAAATAGATAATTGGACTTTAATTTAAAAGGCCCCCTTACTTTGTGAGGGGGGTTGAACACAGTGCTATGCGACCCCATGGGAAATTAAACCACAGAGCCACACAGAGACAACACATCAATAGTTGTGTTAGGTGAATGAAGAAAAAAACAAAAAATTCAAGGTAGAAAACAATATACATCATGACAATTGTGTGGAAGAGCTATGATGTATGAAGAGAAAGGGAGAAAAAGAGGAAGAACATTATGAAGGGAGAGTAGAAGAGAGACTGGAAAAAGAGAGAGAGAAAGAGAGCAGAAAGAGACAAAAAACTGGTGTATAAAGGGGCTCGCTCTCTCCCTCTATCTCTCTCTCTGAGCCAAGCATTTGTTTCACTCTGCCCTCCCCTCCCCTCTTATTTGAAAAAGCACCACTGGAATGTGGATCACAGGCTCAGCAACACCAGTGCAGCCAGCCCTGCCAATAGCCTACTGCACATACACACACACGCGCATACACACACACACACACACACACACACACACAAACACACACACACACACACACACACCAGCCATGTGAGAATGCTCGACAGCCCTAGGGCTCCATACATAATCATTGGATGGGAATCCAGTCTGCATGTAAACTATGCTGTTTCCATGTGGCTACCTTTCTACTGGAGCTTATTGGGTCTCCTCCATAGAGGGTCCAGACCCACTGGGCCCCCTGTTCTCTGCTTTCTTTAGCCTCTCTTCACCACACATCCAGCAGGGACAAATAACTCTGGGTGGGATTGGATTGGGGAAGCATCAGTTTCTCTCTCTCTCTCTCTCTCTCTCTCTCTCTCTCTCTCTCTCTCGCAGTTGCAGCTCACTGTCAGCTGGAGCTAAGCTGAATCAATTCAGCCAATGAGAGGGCCAGAGGAGGCAGAGATTCATCGATCAGACGGCTATTGGCAACAGGCCTCTCCTGATGGAATCATGACGTGTTCCCATCTGCTTGCTGGGGTCAAGGTCAGGCAAGTGCTGTGGGCTTTTGGTCTTCCTCCTGCACCGCATCGATGACAGGAGACCTCTGGGTTACACTTTATTTAAAGGGGTCTACATAAGGGTGATACGAGCCTGTTATAAACAAGACGTGACACATATCATAAACATTAATGACATTTCATTCATGTTTATGATTGTGGTCAGTAAGTATCATTTGTTTTTTGAAATGCAGACTTTGGGAAGCATGCAGACATTTAAGAAACAAAGTGACTGTTAATGACAACAGTGAACAGGGGCAGAGAGAAGTGGGAGGATCACATGACCACAGGCCTGGATCCCAGTGGGCACCTGGCCCCTTTATGGTATGGGCACACTAAGTTTATTGTATGGGGTTTATGGGCACTCTAACTAGTTTATGGTATGGGGTTTATGGCACTCTAACTAGCTTATGGTATGGGGTTTATGGCATGGGCATTGTAACTAGTTAAAAGGTATACAGGGTTTCTGATATGGGATTTCTGAACACTCTTACTAGTTTATGGTATGGGGTTCAAGGTATAAGCACTCTAACTAGTTTATGGTATGGGGCTTATGGCAGGGGCATTGTAACTAGTTTAAAGGTATACAGGGTTTATGGGTAAAGACACTGTAATAGTTTATGATATGGTCATTGTAACTAGTTTCTGGTATGGCCACTGTAACTGATTTATAACTAGTTTATGCTATGGTCATGATAACTAGTTAATGGTATGACCACTGTAACTAGTTGTGCCACAGCAACACTCCCCCTTCATGAAAGGTCAAAGCAGCATATGTGCCCTGTTGATTGTCTGGACTTGTTTATGTTTCATTTATAGGGCTATACAGTACAAGAGCAACACCACCAAAAAGAAACAAACAAAGAAACAAACAAACATGCATTGAGTTAGAATCATAAACACCTTTAATACGTCAAATCTAATCTCCACTTCTCCTCGTTTTCTTCCTTCCTCTCCACTGCTCTCTTGGTCTCTCCTCTCCCCCATACTGTGCTTGCTTGTGGTGATGTACAGTATAGGATGTGTAGTTTGAGATGAGGAAGCTGTGGGTGGATGTAGCTGGGTGAGCTCGCCTTCTCTGTTGGCCTTTTTTTCCTCAGAGCTAATTAGCCCTCAGCGCCATGGCAATACAGTATATGCTCTGCTGATGCTAGCACTACAGCAACATGCCACACAAACAGGACTTGCAGCACACACACACACACACACACACACACACACACACACACAGTACATGAGTTGTCATAGACAACAAATTGTGTGTTTATGCATGCTCAGACACACATTTACAATAACAGCCCCCCCCACACACACACACACAAACACAAAAACAAACACAAATGCACACATACATTAACCCCCAGACACATACCCCCTCTGTTACACCATCAGTGTCAGGGGAGTCACACAGCCATCTCTGGAACCTGTTCTTTACAGCAGCTGCCAT
>JAVQKI010254971.1:0-10797 GCA_036025975.1 Nematalosa erebi
AACATAATAATAAATAAATGGAATCTTTATTCTAGATTCATCACAATAATTCTCAATAATTTGAGAATTTAAAAAAAATATGCATTTCTATTTGAATGTATATAATGTATATAAGCTGTATAAGTACTGATACAATACTGATACATTTAATTAGCTGCCAAGCATTAATACTTTCAGGATATTATGTAGTCTGTCTCTGTCTAGCATTGTAGTCTGTGTATAAGCCTTGCAAGAAAGGTCCCCAAGCATAAAGAGTTAAAGGAAGAGTCTCTGTGAGGTGTTCTCAAAAAGGCCATTTCACCCTTATCCCCACTAAAGTGAATCCACATGTCAACGGCCAGTCTGAAATACAAGGGCATGATAGATTTCCCGTGATGCCTCTGTTGAGTGTGTGACCTTAACAGCTGTCTCTGACATTCCCCATCCACTTTCTGTGCAAGAAGTCCTCTTTCCAGCTAATGTACACAAACAATCTTATACACATATTCAGTACATGGACAAGGAAGTGCCCCAGTGCTGTCATGTGGTGCACCATGTAGTGTATTCAAGGACACCAAGTACACACACTGAATGCACACAAACTTTACAAGCTGAGATGGGCTGGTACAACCATACAATGGGATGTATACACATTATGCAAATCCTTGGAAAAAATACAGTATAAGCGCACATGCACAGTATGCATGCAAGCATGAAAATAAGTAGGCACACACATGAAAAACACACACACACACACACACACACTCAATGACACACTGTACAGTAAGTGCTGTGAAGCAAGCCCACAATAGCCAGCAAGGGGGAGAGTGATGGAAAGACTGTGACCCCTTCTTCTCACAGGGACATTTCTCCAGTCACACCGCACAGAAACAGGGTGACTGGACGCCACATTGTGACAACTGGCCCCCTTCCGTTTGTCAGATTTATGCGCCGCAAATTGAGCCAGCAGCACAGCGCCGTGCTCTTCAGGTACACACTGTGCTTGCTGCCTGTGGAGAGGGAAGAGGACGGGGGCTTACTCGCACCCCCCCACTGAGCTAACTGTCTTCCAGCGAGAACCACAACGATGATGTCCAAATGAGTCAGGAAGCCGAGCAAGCGGCTCTTTGAAGGTGTACTTGCTCAGCGATGCTCTGTAAGTCACTAATGCATAGCCTAGAGACAGGGGGTGGGTAGGGGTGGGGGTGAGGGGTGAGGGGAGTTGGGGCTGGGACAGAGAGGGGAGAGGAATGTTTTGTGAGCAGTGGAGAGGAATGTGTTATGGGAAGTGATATCTGGCCACCTAGGACCCAAGTATCTAGCACTCATTGTTCTGAGTGTTTCCATAAACATAATGAACCTACCTACTGTACTGTACAGTATGTACTGTAATATACTGGAATACTACATTAATAATTTCCTTTCATTAACTCACAAGCATGTAAAAATGCTATTTTTAAAGCTTTCTTGCACTATAAAAGAGGTAAAAATGTACATGTAGCGTAGATATACTCAGGAACATCATCTCCTGTGCACTCAAAATATCTTAGCAAAATTTATATGCAAAATATTAACCACTATGACAACCATATAAACGCGTGCAGAGAGAGTGACAACTGTTTTATGACGAGGTCTGTGCTGAGTGGCATTTTACTTATCCTGACCTCTGGTTTCATTGAGGATGTAGAGGTTTTGGGTATGTGTGTGTGTGTGTGTGTCACTGCGGTGTCAAGAGCAGAGCTGTCACCATGGCAGTGCCTGGAATAGGCATTTAAGAGCCTTTACAACGGGTGCGCTTAGGACATGATGACATTTCTTGGGAGACGTGTCCTCCCAGCTCACTTAACGGAACCAAGGCAGTCTGATCGCATCATGGCTGAGTCAGTGCCTGAGGGAACAACAGCACGAACACAACTAGCTGGCTTTTCTGCTCATGGCTCGTGTGTGTGTGTGTGTGTGTGTGCTGGAGGGAGACAAGGAGAGGTACAGGGATATTTCTACACTGATTCATGTTCATCTCGAAAGTGTTTCTCAGTCAACCAGCAAACTAAAGACTGATTTGATTTCACAAATTTCATCTGATCAGCATACTCAAAATCACTGTAAAGTGTGAATCCAAGGAATCCAAAGCGCTCACCGCAGCCTTTTATAATGCCCCATGAACAGAGCAGCCTCATCACCGTATTCTGGATTCCAGCTCCTCATTATCTTGAACATGTGCATATTTTGTCATGCTAGTGAATGGAGAACTATCAGGATGAAAGTTAACCCTTGATGTGGCTGGCCTTGATTGTTCTAATTCCCTTTCACATGGGATCAATGTCATGGAAAAACTGATGAGAAACAGCTATATTGCCCAGTGAGAATTGCGTGCAGCTCAACAGTAGTACGACTGCATGCCATTCAGGATTGAGGTTAATGTGGCTCTGTTGTGCAGCGAGACCTTTTCACTCTCATCACAGAGGTCCATCAGCTGTAATTCCATTTGGCTGCTGGAGCTTGGTGTGTGTTTTAATCTCCCTTGAAATTACTCGGTAATCGCTGACATCACAGACCACCAGGGATCTGTCCTTGGCGTCAGAAACGTTATTACCTTTCATCTTTCATTCCCAGCTGCCCAGCCTTCCTCCAAAGGCTTTTTAAAAGCAAAAATGTGGCTTTCAGAACACGTCGGCAATGGCTCCAGCGCTCTTTGTGAATGCAGTGATATGCTGGAATTGACTCGTGTGCTGTTGGATGTGAAGTCCTAGTGCTTGTGATGTTGGGAACATCTCACGTACGTTCTCAGCAAACATGTACCTGTTTACCACATCACAACAGCACAATCTAGAGACAAATAGGAAAGCTCGCGGGAGACGGGAAAGAGAAAAAATGCTTTTGTGAAGGAAGAGAAATGACAGAGACAGAGGAGCAGAAAAATGAGAGAGAGAAAGAAAGAGAGAGTGAGAGAGATTCTGAATTTCCTTCCTTCCAGAAAGGAGCAGCTGAGTTATGCATCATTCTGTCAAATTATGCTTTTCAGTGGAAGACTCGAGTTTATCACCACAGGTTGCCACGGAGACAGCAAGAGATGCAAGAGTGGAGGCGTGAGAAGTTCATAATGGATACTTTACAATCGAAATCCACTAGTCTTGATTCAGATCAGCAATTCATTTGAAAGCAAACAATTGATGATTTCTCCCACAATTAGTTAAATTGTCTATGATGCTGTACAAAGAAATGAACAAGTCAGTCACACCTGTGGCACACATGTTCCACCTGCATCTGTTCTTCTGGTTTGTGGTATGGCAACCAGCAAGAGCCTAGCCTGGCTAAACCACATGAACATGTGAGCACAATTGAATCTGGTCTTTAATTTCAGCTCCACTGGAACCTACATTACTTCCTAATCAGAATCCTACAAACCAATCACAACCTCTCATCTGGTATGGGGCGGGCTTTCTACAATGACAGACAGAGGAGAACACATGTGATTATGATGCCAGTTGTAAAAGACAAAGGTGTAACCCTCCTTAACAAGAATGTCATGTTTGCTGTAGTCTGGGTAAAGTATTTGGTAAAGGCTTAATGTGCCAAATGAGTTTTAACTTCATCACTGGTCACACTCCTTGGAAAAAAAAAGACATGGACCTAGGATTTCCAGGACAATTCTCAACTAAAAGGAGATTTGGTGTTAACGAAGCTAGCCAGAGCCTATATGGAATGATAATAATATCCTGATCAGTGAGGAGGGATTCCAGTCAACACGACAGTGCTTAACACCGCCTGAACAATCACTGACAGGGGAATCTGATGGAGGCTTGATGATGAAGGCCATTTGAAGGCTCTTGCCACAAAAGCTTTGTGTCAGCATCTATGTGTATGGGAGTCTTGTTAAGGACCTCACTGAATGCACTTTTTCTGCTGCCGTGGCTCCTTCACACCCATATGTGGGTGGCTTACACAAATAGCACCTATGCAAAAAAAAAAAAAAAAAAAAAAAGGCAACATAGAAAAAACACCTCAGTGCCGCCTTTAACAATTCCCTTGTGAAAGCACAGCATGCACAGTTATCGCTCAGTTAGTTTGTCCTTTTGTACACATTTCTGATCTGTATCAGCTGAGATGCAGACTAGCGTGACAAGAGCCTGTCCGGCTCCATAAATATGTGGCAGCAGGAAGGGATACTGATGAATCGGGGCACTATTATGGGCTATACGTGGCAGCTCTCTCCACGTGAGGCTACTGTGCACCTACTGACAGGACAGTACAGTTAATTATACAGTCAACATGACGGCACATCAGAAGCCAGTGCTCTCCTGTGGTGAACATAGTATTGGTCCAAGCCCCACCTTCTCTATTTCAAGAGGCTGACATGTTTTGGAAGCCTCTTGACAGCGTGCACCTGGGGTTATGTATTTATGGTCCATACAGTCTCGAGTCTGTGTGCACACGTAACATTATGCACTAAATATTCTGTGGGGATCATATTAAAATCAGCCTTGGGAAGACTGCTTGTATAAAAATTATGAGCCAACTGAGAGTTTGGTGCACCAAAGATGCACAATGATTGTAAAAATGTACACACACATAAGGACACGCTCACACCCATACACATTCACACACCGTGAATACACAAACACACACAGACACACATCTATACATATTCTCATACACAGATTACATGCACATACACATTTGTATGCATGCATACACACACGCACACAAGATATCACAAACAAGCACTAACACACTTCACATTCATCACAGCACAAGGTCTAATCAACACCCATCTCCACAGCGCTTGCTCAGTGAACCCACACTCATCTTCGAAGAATAGTGAATTAACAGACAAAATAAGGGGAAAAAGGGACAAAAAGAGCAAAGCAAACTCTGGGCACATGAACCCAGCTATTCATGTGGGTGTGTGCAGCTGCACTGTCCTGCAAGTGTGCTCTTGGTCCAGCGAAACACAGGAGTCCAGCCCACGCAGCAGAGACCCATGGGCATCCCACAGGAGTCCCACTATGGCAATGACAGAAGCTCAGTGTGTAGTCAGGCTGCCTTGAATTTGCCAGCGGCAGAGGCTAGCTCTCTGGATAAAGCACAGAGAGAGCTTCTGCAAGCCCACACCAAGCCTAAATATACCCAGGTAACGAACATAGTCATACACACAATTCTCCACTCAAACTGTGCAGTGGTTTGTTTGATATTTAGGGGGGAAAAATGCTTCATCACTGTTTTGCTTGAGCCTGTGTTGCTTCACATTATAGACTGCAATTGTGAAACTGAACATTGAAATGTTCATCTTTCCTTGTACAGCACACAGGATTGGCAATCTACTGCTCATCATGGCAAAATAATCAATCTTTCCGGATGTGCAGTTAGAGTGCATTTCATTAATTTATCAAAATGTAGAAAACTACAACAAGATCATGGAAACTGCCATAATTTATGTGGGTTTTTGCATACCACAGCTTGTTTAGTAAGTATGAAGTGAATCTTCTACTGTGATGCAGGAATACACAGAAATGGATAGCACTAGCTCCAAGTCCTCATCTCTGAGCCTTTCAGAGTGGTTTCATCCTGTGACTAAATTCAGCGGAATTGAGAGAATGAAAGCGGAAGCAGCAGGAATGTTTTATTTTTTTGTTCCTTTTTTTGTGTGAGCCATATGTTTTGCCTTGGGAAACAATAAACATCATGACTGGATAAGCAGATCACGCGGTGCATGGCACACATGGGAAACAGACAGTGACCTTTGAATTAAGGTCAAGCTTATAATAAAATCCCTCTAAAAAGTCGATTAAAAATAAATGCAAAAATGATGGCATGTCAGCGGAACACACAAAAAGAGGTGAACTCGAATACTGCATATCCAAATTCTTATTCTAAGAGGTTTTATTTTGCTCTTCAACCTCTGTTCAGACACTATCTCAGCTACTGCAGGAAAAAATGGTTTTACTTTTTTGGAGCCATCCAGGGAGAGGATTTAGGTCACATATTGTTGCTCATCAGAAGACAGCAATGTACCATAACTCTAGGATTTGAGAGACAGAGTCTGGATGTGGTGTCTGTTTTTATATTTACCTACTCTCTGTTTTCATGAAGTGGGCAAAACCCAAACTGTAAAGGTCAAAGTTCATCTAGGTGTAAAAGAGGGCAATGTTCCCCATTCGTAGTTAAGAGTGATGCTGAAAATGTGCATAGTTCTCACATCCAGCTCCTCCAATCATTGAAAGGACAGGGCTACAGCTGTGTCTGCACTTGTGGTCGACCGTGCCAGGGAGAGTTAACGATTTCCAGAGTATATTATTAGTATGCTTCTGTTAAGAAAAGACATTAATTCCTCCCACTCACAGGGATATGTAAACACATCAGAGAAGAGGGGCAAGGAGAACATTCATCAAGGCATTGACAGTTTCCTGTCACCTTCAGAGAGAGGAATGCTTTTCCGGAGGCACGCTTCCAACACCCCTGAGAGTCTCGGAAAAGAGAGAGTGGGATTCCAGCCATGGCAGTCAGGCAGATCAAAGCCCTGTGCTTTTGTGCTCTGCATCTCAATGGCCATCATCTACCAGACCAGCCTGAAATTCTGATGTAATATGTACACATTCCGCCAATGACAGGACAGGACTTCAGTTCTATACAATGCATTTAGAGAAATAATGGCTCAAGCGACCTCTAATTTAAGACACTTCTATGACATATCCAGGATATATCACAGGATATTAAGTTGTTTTCACATAATATCCTTTCAGTACACATCTGCCTTACATCAATTACAATAATGTAAAGGTAGACTGCGACATTCACCATTTATTGCACAGTTGCTTTTGTACAGTGTGGTTTCTATGTCATGAATGATCACACTTCCTTAGCATTCATTTAGCACATCTACTGCCCTGGATGGAAATATGGCAACATTCACTGGCATTGAAGCAACAGCCAGTCACCGAGGAGTCTGGATTGTTGATATTGATGGTTGCATTTTATGATATCAGTGAAATTATAATGGTCCTTCAGAAACTCAGTAAGCTCATTCCTTGGTCTCATTTGTTGTGCTCTTCCTAAATTAGCTGGGAGCCTGAAACAGCAGGAATTCATGGACTGCAAAGTCTTAGTGCAAATTTCAAAGGAGATGGGAAAACGAATCAAGATCATAAGCTCAAAATAACATTAATAGTCATAAGGCAACAATTATAAATATATCAAAATAGTCTCCAACAACTATCTTTGTTAAGAAAAGGGTACAAAACTCTTGTCCTGCACGAGTGAAAGAGACATGTTCTTCAGCTCCTCTGCAGACTTGACACTTTTGTAGCCAAGAATGTTGAGGACCTTCTGACACACAGTCTGTGTGTAGTCCACTATCTCAAAGGACAACTTCAGCCTCCAACTCTCAGCATTTGCTGCAGAGTCCCTCACCGTGCCATACTTGTGTTTAGCTGAAAGCTCGTTACTCCCTCTGGTGTTGGCCTGTATCCAGTCCACTACGTTCTTGTCCATTGGTAACCCCAGGTATTCGTAGATCTCTTTTGTCTTCTGCAGTGGGTTCCGTGCCAAGTCCTCGTATCGCACGAGCATGTATTTTCCTTTAAGCCAGTGTGGATGGCTGAGGCCTGTGGCAACTGAGCTGAGGAAATCATCACACACCATCGTCAGTTGTGTCAAATCCAGGTTGTAGGGCTTCCTTCCTGTAGCCCTCCAGATCCTCCACAGTCGGTACGTGTCCCGAAACGTCTCAATACGAGAGGAGAGAATCCCCCGCGGGTCCCTGACCAGCTGAATTACTTTCAGGTTGAGTCGGGGGTCCTCAACCAGAGCCCGTAGGTCACCTATTTCTGGTACACGAACAATCTTGATAGCCGTGTGTCGTCGCTCGCGGCATGACTCGGCAGCCAACGTCATGTTCAGGGCCGCGCACTTCTTCACACAGTCGCCCTCCTCTACGTTGGCATCGCCTGGGCCGAAGGCGTCACACACTGGCTGCGAACACAGTGCCTTGCTTGCCCCACGGCGGAACAGCTTGTCCGTGGTGTGGTTGGCCGGGGGAGGCTTGATGTAGCTCTCCAGGAAGTGAAGGTCGCAGCCATAGAGGCTGCGCAGCAAGTCGCGGCTCGCCCCAAGCATCACCCGGCGGTCTGCAGCATTACGACTGTGGGAGAGACGTGGGATGAGCGCTGTCTGAACGTGGTAAAGAGGCTCAAAGAGATAAAACACGTCCGAGTGCTGGTTTAGCAGTTGGCCCACGAACGAGGAGCCACTGCGTGTGGTGGCAAGCACTAGGATGTGCGTTTTGCGGGAGGCATTGTAGATAAAATAGGGGTACTCCTCACAGCCCCGCTCAAATGAGGGGTCTGTGTCCTGAGCACCCAGGCCACAGTTCTGGGGGCTTGGCATGGGACAGAGGTGAAAGGGCTTGGAGGTGAAAGTCCGGATGGCTGTGTACTGGATGGCAATGGAGGCCAAGGCTAGCAGGATCACAGCCTTCCAGGAACATTGCATGGCTAGGAAACTTCATTGAGACACTGATGGCTGCCTCTGATCCTATTTGGAAAAGACAGGAATATATTTTGTGTCAGCCATACAGTGAAACGGAACAAATCTGACACAGAAACACTTATTTTATATCTGGCAAAAATAGGCTGCAACATACAAGCTTTAAAAAAAGTCACAAAAGCAAATATTTATTTCTGGTTTGAATATAGCACACAAAGTTTATAGCCTGGTCAAGTTAGACAATTGTAATCACTCAAAACAGTGATGGAGCAGCAGGCTCGGCTCAAGGTTATTGGTTGTAAATTCACTGCACTCCAATTTCAGTACAAATACATGAAAAAGCCTGAATCAATATATTTTTAATGGCAATGTATCACTATTCCAAAATAAGCAAGGATCTAAGGGACAAAGTAAACTATGCGAATCTGGGAGGGAAAGGATGTCAGCCACTGACTTCAATAGGAGTGGTATGGTACGGTGGCATGAAATATCTTATATTTAAGACAACATAGCCGTGAGCTGTTCGATGACATTCAGAAATTGTTTGCACGGACGGCATAAATCTTCGATCTTGCCCTATAGGTATGGTAACCTACGGCAGACAAATGATCTAATCCTAAAAAAATATCACGCATACATGAGATGCTCTTTGACTGAATCGTAGCAAACGTCCGTTAGACGGGGTCATGAGAAAAAACAAAGAGCACATGTCATCAGAAATATATGCAGGGGAGATCACGTCCTAACTTATTACCCTTTTGGAAAATCAGTCACAGCGAAGCAAACTGTTCGGAGTTACATGTCCTGAGGCACCTGTGAGAAAGTTTTCCGCTCCCTTTACATTTTGCCCAAATATTGTAGGCTACTAGCATGGCATATTAATTGATAATGTTGCGAATGATAGGCCTATATTTCCGCTAAAATCAGTATTCTCGAAAGAACTCGCTTTAATACCGCAGTGGACCATAGATGTCATTACAAACAATTACGTTTTCAAGCCATGCAGTGGGTATCGTTTCTGCAATTTAGTAAATTGAAAGCAACTTCGTTAAGTTTTCACATTACCTGGCTTGTCAGTTTTCACGCAGGGCTATCATAAATCCAAGCAAACAGCCGATTCCTTATTCTTAAAGATTGAATCTCTCCTTTTTCCACAGAACGCAATATCCACGACAGGCATCTTGGCGAATAGCGACAAGACAAAAAGAAACATCCACACACTGTACATCCATGTGGCAGTACGTGAGGAAATAACACTTAATATTTAGACAAACAGACATACGTTAGAAGAGAAATGTTAAGACTCCACGATAACGCATCGTGTTTCACTGCTAGTCGACCTTCCTCCCCCACGAAAGGTTTTTTTTTTTTTTGATCTGACGGACTCGACTGTCTGCGTGTATGTGAGATACAGTGGGACGAAGTGTCTGGACCACCCCTACTCTCTCTCCCTCTCTTGCGCTCTCTCTCTCTCTCTCTCTCTCTCTCTCTCTCTCTCTCTCCTCCTACTTCACACTATTCTTCCTTCCGCATCAGCGAAATCATCCCCCCGCATCCCAACCAAGCGATTGAAATCAAGACAACTTTATTTCGCAACATTTTCGCTAATTTCAACATCATTCGGTTGTTCATAGTCTAGAAACTTTACACTGACGTTCTAAATCCAGCTTCTGAAGAGCTCTCCAAGCTTACATGTATGTTTTATGAGTTCAGACTTCACTTCAACCATTTGATGACCATGCTATGGGTTTCTCAAAAGAAAGAACATTTTGTAGCTGAATAGTAGGTCCGGGACTTGCTTTATCTCTCACATCTCGAACAACCTATAGTTCCTCAGTAACCTCTAATGTTGACTCCCTCTTGAAATATTCTAAATCCAATGTTCTAATATGGGTTTACTCAACTGAAAACAGGAGGATAATTACTTTGTTTGGTTTAGAGGATTTTGGCCTGCCTTTTTTTTAGGTGTGATGAAGAAAATACCCTTAATGCTGTTGGGTAAGATTGGGTTGCTGGTGGGTTGCTGGATTTTGTGTGCTATTGAGAGATAATCTTCACTTCATCGACATGGCCCAGTTGGCATAACATTTCCAATGTTTCACCCACTGGAGTCAAGTGCAGCACTCTAGACTCTTTTCAAATTGAACTGAGCTTGGAATGATACCCCTCTCTAAACAGACAGAATTAGAAAGCTATGCTTATTTTAAACTTTTAATGAACACGTCTTGCCATGATGAACAAAACAGAATAGCATGCCATATTGACAGACAGTTGAGTTGAGATCACCTTCAAAGAAGTAGCTCATTTTCTTGTAAAAAACTGAGTTTACTTCTATTT
>JAVQKI010255158.1:0-16453 GCA_036025975.1 Nematalosa erebi
CTCACACACTCTCTCGCGCTCTATCTCTCTCTCTCTCGCACACACACACACACACACACTCTCTCGCACACACACATGCACACATGCTCTCTCTCTCTCTCTCTCTCTCTCTCACACACACACACACACACACACACACACACATACGCTCTCTCTCTCTTTCTCCCTTACACACACACACACACACACACACACACACACACACTATGTAGCTTTCGTTCTCCTGCCTATCTCTCACACTCCTACTGCCTCCCCGTCCATCCTCTCCGTGCAGCTGGCAAATCTGGGGCATGAGGGCATGTGGATGATAAAGCATTCAGCAAAGTTATAGAGCGTCACCCAGAGTCTAAACGAACAAACAACAACAACTATGGCAATAATACATTCATCCTAGTGTACAATGACACTGTGTGTTAAGTGTCTGAAAACGTTAATATGACGTTTCTTTTTTTCAAGCTATAGAAAAAATTATTGGTGTCGTCATATGGTCTCTCTGCCTGAAGAACAGAGAGGACTGACTTTTCAAAGTTTGTTCAGCTGGCATGGTGGCGTCACTGTAAGATCCCAAGAACTTGAAATCACTAGTTCGCGAACCTGTTGTTAAATATCCATCATAATGATAGGAACTGCGTAAAGTCCCTGTGCCCTCGACGTCTGCGTAATTTGGAGAAATATACGCACTCGGAATGGCAACGGCACCATCGAACAACATTCTCGGCTTTCGTATATAGCAGAACCTGGTAGCAAAAGCCACTACAATAAAAGTAAAGAAAATGGTAGAGACAGACACGAGCGCAATTATAAGATAGGACGTGAGCCTCGAATTGTTTTCGGCAAAGGATATATCCTTCAGTTCTGAAACTTCAGCCAAGTTATCAGAAATAAGCAGATACATGGTGCAGGTTGCAGAGAGAACAGGTTTTCCGTTATCCTTCACAGCAACAACTAGAGTCTGTTTCATGGCATCCGATTCAGAAATATCTCTCAGCGTCTTGATCTCTCCACTGTGAAGACTGATTGTGAACAGTCCAGGGTCAGTGGCCTTCACAATGTGATAAGAAAGCCATGCATTCTGCCCAGAATCAGTGTCCACCTCGATCACTTTGGAGACTAGAGAGTTTGCTTGCACAACTTTGGGCACCATTTCAGTCATGAGAGAGTTGCCATCGCGGCTGGATATAATATCTGCGGGGAGTTGTCATTTTCGTCTGCTATAAAAACACTTATTGTTACGTTGCTGCTTAAAGGGGGGGAGCCATTGTCTCGCGCTATGACATGAACTGTAAAACTTCTGAGCTGCTCATAATCAAAAGATCTAACAGCCTGAATGACGCCAGTGTCTCCATTTATGGACAATAATGAGGACACAGGTAAGCCATCCACCTCACTAAATGAAAGTGAGTAGATCACTGTGCCATTTTGTCTCCAGTCAGGGTCCTTCGCTGTGACTGAGCATAAGGAGAACCCAGGCTTATTATTTTCCATCACACGAGCACTATAGGACTGTAGCTCAAATTTTGGCGCATTGTCGTTTACATCGGCTACTAAAAGCTGCACATTTTTAAAAGATGACAATGGTGGATTGCCCTCATCAGTAGCTTTTATTGTAAAATTATAAGCGGACAGGGTTTCTCTGTCCAGCTCATGTGTTGTCACCAGAGAATAATAATTATTCATGGATGGCACTAGTTTAAACGGAACGTTGTGCTGTATTGAGCAGCGAACCTGTCTGTTCTTCTCAGAGTCTCTATCCTGCAAGTTTACAATGCCGACTTCGGCCCCAGGCGGGGCACTCTCTGAAACTGGATTACTTAAACTTTTTAAAAGAATCACTGGGGCATTGTCATTCACATCGGAAACATCGATGATCACTTTTGTGTCTGTGGACAGGCCAAATCCGTCTTTGGCTTCCACACGCAGTTCATACTGTGTCTCTTCTTCAAAATCAATTGGTCCTATGACTGTAATTTCGCCAGTGGTTGGTTCCAAAGACAAAATCTTTCTTGCCTTATTTAATATCCGACTAAATTCATAAGTCACCTCGCCATTGGGTCCTTCGTCTGCATCGGTTGCGCTCACCTGAAGTACGATTGTGCCTGACGGAGAGTTCTCAGGCAAGCTGACTCTATACGCGGTCTGACTGAAGACAGGAGAATTGTCATTTGCATCTAGTACCTTAACGTGTATTTCCACAGAGCCTGACCTTGGTGAAGACCCGCCGTCTGTCGCGGTAAGAATTAATTTGACCTCCTGCTCCTTTTCACGATCCAGCTCTTTGTCTAACACCAGTTCAACAGTTTTACCTCCATCAGCATTTGGCGAGACAGATAAGACAATGTAAAATTACATCATCTGTTCATTAGCTCTTTACAAAGCATACGCTGAAGAAAAGGGTGTTGCATCCAAATGTACACACAACAGACATAACGTCACACACATCATCACATTATATGCACATAGTGGATGTAACCCCTACCCGTTATCACTCACAAAATATGTGGTTCCTTATCTGAACATTAACAACATTGTTGCGCGTCCTGCGCCAAATAAAATGTCGTAAGCATCTCCAAAGCGCGTAATAAGCTTGTAATGCAGCAACAGCTGTCATTCAATTCGTTGACAGCAAACACAAAAATGTTAAAGTGTAGATGACACGAATATAAGAACATAACTCGCTCATGGGACAAGTACTTCAACAGGTCTTCAGACAACGATACAACAAGCAAGACTGGTTGTTAAAATACTTAGCTGGCTATGGCTATGACAAACATATGAGCCTAATATATTTATTTCTGAAAAACCTATTCAGTGATTAGTCCCAAGCAATCAATTTAACCTAATGTGGAAAGATAAATAAATAAAAACATACATACATAAAGATTTGTGTCAAAATACTTTACACTCATACAAGACTATTCCGTCATAAAGTCAGATACTGTGCATGCCCAGAGCAATAGAGTCTCAGTCTCTGTGGTTCTGCATATGCCTACAGGTTTGCACACAACATGTTCAGATTTCCATCCAGATGAAATTGAAAATGAGGCTTATGGTTTATGCCTGAACAGTTTCACAAGGCTCTATGTACCTATGTACCCCTCACATTTACCCATTAACACCTAACAACAGCTGCACTCTCACATTCTCTCTCTCTCTCTCTCTCACACACACACACACACACATCTTTGACACACCTGTACAATGCACAACGACTACAACTGTTTAAAACGTGTGCACAGAGTAAATACATCTATGTACAAGTGTCTGGTACAGAACACACATTTCACTTGTACTAATTCACTATTAAGAGACAAACGTAATCACATGTATGTCTAAAATGTATGCAAAGGCTGATAACTTTACGAACACGCCTGTTTAAATGTGTGGCCCAAAAACACATCTCACCTGAGCTAATCCAGTGTTGTCAAGTAGATCATGATGGTCATTTACTGAGAGAGAGGACTTTTCAAGCGTTTGATCAGCGAGCAGCGTTCCCTCATTGTAAGACCTTGCAAACTTGAAATCACTTGTGCGCGACCCTGTTGTCAAGTATGCGTCATAATTACAGGCACTGTGGAGAGTTCCAAGTCCGTCTAGGTCTGCGTAATTAGGAGGCAGATATGCGCTGGGAATGGCTAAGGTGCCATCAAACAAAAGTCTGGGTTTCCTCCTGTTGCAAAACCTTACTGCCAGGATAATGATGATGAAGGTTAAGAAGAAGGTAGAGACTGACGCAAGCGCAATGATCAAATAAGTAGTAAGCTTGGAGCTGTCCTCGCCATTCGTCATGTCTTTTAGTTCAGGTAAATCAGCCAAGTTATCCGATATAATCAAATGCACAGTGCATGTTGCAGAGAGAGCTGGTAGTCCATTATCTTTCACTGAAACAACAAGGCTCTGTTTCACGGCATCCGCCTCAGAAATGTCTCTTTGCGTTCTTATCTCTCCGCTGTGGACACCTACACTAAACAGCCCTAAATCAGTAGACTTCATGATTTGGAATGAAAGCCATGCATTCTGACCAGAATCGGCATCCACTGCAATCACCTTAGAAACCAAAGAGTGTGCGAGAGTATTTTTGGGCAAGATTTCGGTGACAAGAGAGTTGCCTTCTGGCGATGGATAGAGTATCTGTGGGGAATTATCATTTTCATCCGTTATAAACACACTGACCGACACGTTACTGCTGAGTGGAGGAGAGCCATTATCTCTTGCCATTACTTGAATTGTGAAACGTTTAAACTGTTCGTAATCAAATGGTCTGGCTGCGTGAACAGTACCTGTATCGCCATTTATGGACACTAAAGTGGACACCGGAGAGCCACTGATCTCTCCAGGTAACAGAGAATACACAACCGTGCCATTTTGTCTCCAGTCGGGATCTCTTGCACTTACAGAGCACAGAGATGACCCGGGCTTATTATTTTCTCGGATGGTTGCACGATACAACTTCTGATCAAACTCAGGCGGATTGTCATTGACATCACCTACAGACAGGTGCACGGTTTTCGAGGAAGATAACGGTGGGGTGCCTTCATCTACAGCGGTTAAGGTAATATTGTAATCAGACTGACGCTCACGATCTAAAGCGACTGTAGTTACCAGCGTGAAGTAACTTTTCACAGATGGCACAAGTTTGAAAGGCACATCTTGTTGAATGGTGCAGCGAACCTTTCCGTTATTTTCACTGTCTCTATCCTGCACATTCACAATACCAATCTCGGCCCCTGGTGCTGCATTCTCAGGAATGGGGTTGTTTAAAGATTTTAAAAGTATTATGGGAGCATTGTCATTGACATCTATTATATCGATAATTACTTTCGTATCTGTAGATAGCCCATACCCATCCTTACCTTCGACGATAATTTCGTATTTTGAATCTTTCTCAGAGTCTATTGGCCCAATCACTCTGATTTCCCCTGTTTCAGAGTTGAGAGAAAATGCGTTTTTCGCCTTCTTTGATAAATGACTAAATTCGTATGTTACTTTCCCATTAAGCCCTTCGTCTTTATCTGTAGCGCTTACCGTTACAACAAGAGTCTCTAAAGGTGAGTTTTCTGGTACACTAACTCTGTAGACATCCTCACTAAACAGCGGAGCGTTATCGTTTGCGTCAAGCACAGAAACTTGTATGGCTACGGAACCTGATTTCGGTGGAGTTCCACCATCAGCGGCAGTAAGAATGAGCGCAACCTCATGCTGCTGCTCACGATCGAGCTCCTTATCCAAAACCAATTCAACATTCTTCCTCCCATCTATATTCGAATTTACAGACAGAGTAAAATATTCATTTCTCTGCAATGAATATCGTTGGACTGCATTCTGTCCTACATCTGCATCTTGCGCTTCATTTACACGAAAGCGAGCCCCTTTAACCGCAGATTCGCGTATTTCTAACTTAATAGTATCTTTCGGGAAGAAAGGCGAATTGTCATTAACATCCTGAATCTGAACCACAATGCGATGTAATTCCAGTGGGTTTTCTAGCATCAATTCAAATTTAAGAAGACACGAAGCTGTTTCGGAACACAGTTCCTCTCGGTCGATTCTTTCTTTGACAGTGAACTCGCCAGTTCTCAGATTTATGCCGCAGTATGGGTTGCTGTTGTCCTCCGTGTCAATACGAGCCTTACGAGTTGCCAACTGATTAGCAGCCAGTCCGAGATCTTTAGCAATATTACCAACGACAAATCCAGGCTTCATTTCCTCCGGAACAGCATAGCCCAGGTCTCCGCTTGTGCGTAGCGCCATCAGTGAGCATGATATCAACACAATGAACAGAGGCGTGGACGACAACCCTTTGAGTCCCATTTTATACACCAAAACAAAACCGTCCAATTTTTGCGGAACAAAAGTACAGTCACAATTAAATAAACTCCAAAGGCTTCTGAAATCTGACTATTCCAAGCAATTACGAAGGCTATTCGTTTTCTGGTATCCGGATACTGTGCCAAGGCGTCTGGTTTTCTCTCATTACTTTGATAGGTAGACTGGGTAGAGACGTAGGCTACATACGTCGTCAACTCTAGTATGAGTGAACAGCGACACTCAAAGTTTAATAAGTTAAGTACACACTGGCATATGTGTGTGTGGCGTATGTTTGTTTGCAAATAAGAATTAGCTAGCAAAACTAAGTTTCTCAACACTCTGGAGAGGTGGTGCAATCATGCATACTGTACGCCAAGGCTATATCCAAGTGTTAAAGTTAAGTTATTAACATTATTGCAATATTGTGTAAAAACTAAAAGGACTACGAAGCAAAGACAAATGGATATGAAAAAATAGTGGGTAGCATTAAAAAGTATAAGGGTGTGGACACATATTGAAGGAAACCGAAAGCACAAATCTAACATTGGCCAATAATACCAGCCTATTACGTCTAATATACAGGGGCCCTTGGGGGTGTAGAGACAGCTAGATATTTACTGCGATGATTACATGCCATACGTACATGTGCGCGCGTACACAAGCCATAAAAGTTCACTGAAAAAAAATAACCCAAATACAAAAAAACTAAAACATCTTTTCAGTTTTAACTCTTTTCTTTATATCAAGGACTGGACTAAGCTTTTGCACAGGTCGCTTTACTGCTTATATTGTCTTTATATTGCTGTGTTTTATAATATGTGTCCTATTTACACGTCGCAGCATCTGCACTGGAAATCTACGCGCACTGACACTTTTGCATTATGTGCACACATTCTACACTACTTCCAAAGCAAACAATTTAGTTAGCTGGCACAGACAACAGGTTTATTTCTGTATTTTTATGTGTGTATGTCATATGCCATGTTGTCGAAGCTTAAGAATACCAGATAATAAAAGTACGGGATAATAAAAGTATCTATCTAACAAATAATTTCTATCTATCTATTTGTCCATCTATCTTTCTATCGTCTATCTAAAAACATCTTTAAAGACATAGAAAAAGTACTATCATATTTATATAAAAAGCATAGATGGCACATTACCTGTGCAGAATCGATGGAAACAAACAGGTTGTCGTGATCAGCAGACGCAGACTTTTTCAAAGTCATGTCTGCAGGCATAGTTCCATCGTTATAGGATGTGGCGAACTTAAAGTCGCTGGTGCGAGAGCCAGTGGTGAGATATGCGTCGTAATTGTAAGCACTGCGTAAAGTTCCTGTGCCGTCGACATCAGCGTAATTTGGAGGTAAACACGCACTAGGGATAGCCAATGCGCCATCGAACAACATCCTGGGCTTTTTCCTATGACAAAACTTTACTGCGAGGGTAATAATAATAAACGTGATGAAAAAGGTGGTCACAGACACGAGCGCAATGATTAAATAGGTGGTGAGCTTGGAGTCTCGGTCGTCAGCTGCCATATCCTTCAGCTCAGGAACTTCAGCCAAGTTGTCTGAAATAAGTAAATACACCGTGCACGTAGCAGAGAGAGGAGGCTGTCCATTATCTTTCACCGAGACCACAAGAGTCTGTTTCACAGCGTCAGATTCAGAAACATCTCTCTGTGTCCTGATCTCTCCGCTATGAACACCCATTGCAAAAAGTCCCGGATCAGTCGACTTTACTATGTGATAGGACAGCCACGCGTTCTGCCCGGAGTCAGCATCCACAGCAATAACTTTGGAGACAAGGGAGTTTCCCTGTACAGATCGGGGAACCATTTCTGTCATGAGAGACTTTCCTTCAGGTGATGGATATAATATCTGCGGCGAGTTGTCATTTATGTCTGTGATAAAGATACTAACAGTCACGTTACTGCTGAGTGCAGGCGAACCGTTGTCCCTGGCTAAAACATGAACTTTGAAACTTGACAATTTCTCATAATCAAAAGACCTCACTGTGTGAACGACTCCCGTATCTCCGTTAATGGTTAACAAAGAGTTAATTGGCATTCCATTCACTTCACCGGGCAACAGAGAGTAAAAGACCGTGCCGTTTTGCCTCCAGTCTGGATCAGATGCTGTCACAGTGCACACAGAAGAGCCTGGTTTATTGTTCTCAGATATCGAGGCGCGATAGGACTGCAGCTTAAATGCAGGTGGGTTATCATTCACGTCGCCTACAGAAAACTGCACCGTTTTTGAGGATGATAGGGGCGGAGAGCCTTCGTCGGTTGCAGTTATTGTAATATTATAATCAGCGACAAGCTCGCGGTCCAGTTCGCTCGTTGTCACAAGAGAAAAATAATTTTTAATTGATGGCACAAGTCTGAAAGGCACGTTTTCTTGAATGAAACAGCGGACTTTTCTGTTATTGTCCGAGTCTCGGTCCTGCACACTAATGATGGCAACCTCTGTACCGGGGGGTTCGTCCTCTGGGAGGGGGTTGTTTAGAGATTTCAGAAAAATAACTGGAGCATTGTCATTTACATCGATGATGTCAATGATTACTTTAGCATCAGTAGAGAGTCCAGACCCATCTTTAGCTTCGACAAGTATTTCATATGTTGACTCATCCTCATAGTTAACTGGACCGATTACTTTGATTTCACCGGTTTTGGAATCCAAAGAAAATGTTCCACGGGCCTTGTTAGATATCAGACTGAATTCGTAAACGACTTTACCATTGGCTCCCTCATCTGCATCCGTCGCATTAACAACTGTTACTAATGTATCTAAAGGTGAGTTTTCTGGCAGGCTAGCTTTGTAAACACTCTGACTAAACAAAGGGGCATTGTCGTTAGCATCAAGCACAGTGATGTGTATAGCCACGGTACCAGATTTAGGAGGAGTGCCTCCGTCAACAGCGGTAAGGGTCAAAGCTACCTCTCCTTCCTGCTCACGATCAAGTTCTTTATCTAAAACCAATTCCACATTTTTTCTTCCGTTTTCATTTGTATTCACAGCCAGGTTGAAATGATCATTTCTTTGTAGCGTATATGCCTGAACGGAGTTCTTTCCTATGTCGGCATCGTGCGCTTCATTCACACGAAAGCGAGCTTCTTTGACTGCAGATTCTCGTATTTCTAGTTTAATCACTTCCTTTAGAAAAAAAGGTGCATTATCGTTGACGTCTTCAATTTGAAGTGTTACACGATGCAGTTCAAGTGGACGTTCTAATATTAACTCGAATTTCAAAATGCAGGACGCCACCTTCGAACACAGCTCCTCTCGGTCGATTCTTTCTTTCACAATCAAGTCACCGGTTTTCAAATTTAAGTCGCAAAAACGTTTGTTTTCTTCTGTATCTATTCGAGCCTTGCGGGCAGCCAACCTGCCAGCATCAAGTCCGACATCTTTCGCTATATTTCCAATAACAGATCCTAGACTCATTTCCTCCGGAATAGAGTAGCTCACGTCTCCAAATGCACTATGCGCAATGAGAACGCATAGAAGTACAAGGCGGCAATTGAACACGGTTTGTCGATTCATTCTAATTCCGTTGAAAGATCTCCCCCAATCGACAACCCCTTAAAAAACTGTTAGGTAAAAACGGTCCTGGACAGTGCACTGTAATTAGGTTCTCCGACACCGAAACCTGAATTTTCATGGTGGTGAATGGGCGGAGATGCAAACACATGACAGAATAACCTCAAGTCCTACACTGGTGAACAGCGACACTGTGAGTTCTAAAGGACAAAGTGCATTGCAAATTTGTACTTCAGCACCTGTGTGGCCGTTCGATCCAAATCCAAATTCCCTTGTGGTCTTTTACAATGTCCGTAAATGCATGAAAACTCTAAGCGTCGTATGCAACATTAAAGATGTGAAGTTTCACACACATGATGTACAACAACAGTCTCATCTTAACTGGAAAAAGCATGGTGGTCTCTGAAACATGCTTTGGGACACATAAAAAGAATTCTTACTTCAGCATAAAAGCATTTTTAGCAACAGCTGAGCAGAAAGCATGGTGCTCTGAAGGCACATTCACAAGGGAATGAAAGTGGCATACGAATGATTTCTTTCGACAATAAAAAAACACAACCATTGACCCAAACTTGGTATAACCAAGATACAAAAGAAATATTTTGACGAGCAGTAAAATATTGTAAAATCTCCAAACAACATTAAATATGTTTACAATCGCGCTGAAACTTATGGCATATTTACCAAGCAGAAGGTCTACTTATTTGAGAGGTGAAAAGTGAAATAACTGAAATTACCTGGAAGGGATCCGTGGTATCAAGTAAGTCATCACATGTGTCTACTGTATATTTTTTCAACGTGAGGCCAGCTGGCAGTGTCCCATCATTGTAAGATCTGGCAAATTTAAAGTCACTGGTGCGCGATCCCGTGGTGAGATAAGCGTCATAATTATACGCACTACGCAGAGTTCCCGTGGCGTCCACGTCTGCGTAATTTGGGGGCAAATAGGCACTGGGGATCGCCAGGGCGCCGTCGAACAACATCCTGGGCTTTTTCCTGTGGCAAAACCTCACTGCCAGGATTATGATTATGAAGGTGAGGAAGAACGTGGATACTGACACAAGCGCAATTACCAAGTAAGTTGTTAGCTTAGAACTGCTGTCACCAGCAGCCATGTCTTTCAGTTCAGGAACTTCAGCCAAATTGTCCGATATAAGCAGATTCACCGTACACGTAGCAGACATAGGGGGTTGTCCATTGTCTCTCACAGATATAACAAGAGTCTGTTTCATGGCATCAGTCTCAGAAATGTCTCTCTGCGTTCTGATCTCTCCACTGTGGACACCGATGTTAAAAAGTCCCGGATCAGTCGACTTCACAATGTAATATGAAAGCCAAGCATTTTGCCCTGAATCAGCGTCCACAGCTATCACCTTGGAAACTAAAGAATTCCCCTGTGCCGCTTTAGGTACCATCTCGGTCATGAAAGTATTTCCATCAGGTGTAGGGTACAATATCTGCGGAAGATTGTCGTTCATGTCTGATATCAGAACAAGTATAGTCACGTTACTACTGAGTTGGGGGGAGCCGTTGTCTCTTGCAATGACCTGAACCTTACAACTTTTAAATTGCTCATAATCAAATGACCTGACGGCATGGATCACTCCAGTATCGCCATTTATAGACACAAAACTGGACACTGGAATTCCATTTATTTCGCTAGGCAACAGAGAGTAGATCACGGTGCCATTTTGCCTCCAGTCTGGATCTTTAGCTGTTACTGCGCAAAGTGAGGAACCAGGTGTGTTGTTTTCATTCACACGTGCGCTATAAGACTGCTGCTCAAATACAGGGGGATTGTCGTTAACATCAGCAACAGACAACTGCAGAACTTTAGAGGAAGACAGTGGCGGTGAACCTTCGTCAGTAGCAGTTATAGTAATGTTGTAATCCGACAACAATTCTCTATCAAGTTCTGCTGTGGTCACCAGGGAATAATAATTAGTGATTGATGGGAGCAGTTGAAAAGGGATATCATGTTGAATAAGACAGCGTACCTGCCCGTTCTTCTCAGAATCTACATCCTGCACGTTGATTATGCCAACTTCAGTGCCAAGTGGAGCATTTTCGGGAACTGGATTACTTAACGATTTAATAAATACAACAGGAGAGTTATCATTCAAGTCTATTATATTTATGATAACTTTAGTGTCAGAGGACAGGCCAAATGCATCTTTGCCTTCCACAAGTATTTCAAATTTTGTGTCTTCCTCAAAATCAATTGGTCCAATAACTCTGATCTCACCAGTCACAGTGTCCAATGAAAACGCACTTCTGGCTTTATTAGACAATCGGCTTAATTCATATGTGACCTCACCATTAGGCCCTTCATCTATATCTGTCGCAGTTACCTTTACCACTACTGTATCCACAGGGGAGTTTTCGGGAAGACTTGCCTCATATATATCCTGACTGAACACCGGAGCATTGTCATTGGCGTCAAGAACTGTGACATGTATCGCTATGGTTCCCGATCTCGGCGGAGTTCCACCATCAGAGGCAGTAAGAATTAATGTTACTTCCCCCTGTTGTTCGCGATCTAGTTCCTTATTTAACAGCAATTCAACATTCTTTCTTCCGTTTTTATTTGAATTTACAGACAATGTGAAATACTCATTTCTCTGCAATGCATAGGCTTGAACCGCATTCTGCCCTATATCTGCATCGTGCGCTTCATTCACACGAAAGCGAGCTCCTTTGTCTGTAGACTCCTGTATGTCAAATCTCACCATATTCTTTGGGAAAATGGGCGAGTTGTCGTTGATATCCTGAATCTGAAGCGTAAAATGATGCAGCTCCATAGGACTGTCTAAAACTAAATCGTATTTAAGAAGACAGGATGGCTTTTCTGAACATAACTCCTCTCGGTCAATTCGTTCATTCACCGTCAATTCTCCAGTCTTCAGGTTTATGTCGCAATAACGTTTGTTGTTACCTGCCGCCGCATCAATTCGAGCACTACGCGCAGAAAGCATATTCACATCAAGTCCAAGATCCTTCGCTATATTTCCAAGAACAGATCCCTGCTTCATTTCTTCCGGAATAGAAAAGCTCACATCCCCACTAGTGCTGTGCGCCATGAGTATTATAAAAGAGACAGAGACCCATGGGGAATCGGCAAAGCCTTTGAGTTTCATTGTGCTATTCGCCAAAGCAAACGGTATGTGTAAGAAAACGAATCACTCAAAACAGCAGAAAAGTAACAACGGTCGTGTGCGAAGAAAGCCGTAGTGGTCCCACGGTCAACTGCGACGATCTCTCAGACTTTGAATATAATAGGGTGGATGTATTTATCTGTCTCAGCTCCTGGCCTGGTGAACAGCGACACTCAGAGTCTAAAACAAACGAAGTTAAAAAAAAAAAACAAAAAACAATGCTGACCTACAACCTGTGACATAAATCTTCCCTGCAAATAGGAAACAAATACGAGACAGACAATTAAACATACAATTAAATTAAATACGCGATATACACTAAATACACAGGTCAATTTTCTCAATATATTGAACGCATCAGGCCAAGGACGTGAAAAACAACGTGTGTCATATAGACTAAAGCTGTTACTGAAAAATTACGATTTAGGAGAAAACAAATGAACTGCAGTAAATATCAGGCATGTAAATGCACAGCTTACATCGACTGGATAAATACAGCAAAGTTTAAGTCCAAGTTAAAAGCAAAGCCACATTCAATGAATTCTCAGCAGCATGATTTACTTAGAAAACTTCTTTAAAAACAACTACTAGACTAATTTTACGCATATATTTAATACTCTACAAACATTAGATTGTGTCAGTGACGTTCCAAAGAAATTTGAGTTAACAACATGAAAAAAAGTATTGGTAACAAATACCTGGACTGAGTCGATAGCACCAAGTAAATCGTCTGACGCAGACTTCTTTAGCGTCCCATCAATGGGCATAGTTCCCTCACTGTAAGATCCGACAAACTTGAAGTCACTTGTACGCGACCCCGTGGTCAGATAAGCGTCATAATTGTATGCACTACGAAGTGTTCCATTGCCGTCGACATCTGCGTAATTTGGAGGCAGATATGCACTGGGAATGGCTACAGCTCCATCAAACAGCAGCCTGGGTCTTTTTCTGCGACAAAACTTAACAGCCGTAGTGATGATAATAAAAGTGAGAAAGAAGGTAGACACAGAGACGAGGGCAATTATCAAATACATTGTAAGTTTGGAGCTGTCATCATATGACATAGCTTTCAGTTCAGGGAGCTCAACCAAGTTGTCCGAAATAAGTAAATATACTGTGCATGACGCAGAAAGAGGGGGGTGGCCATTGTCTCTCACGGATACAACAATGCTCTGCTTCACTGTATCAGAAGCAGAGACGTCTCTCTGAATCCGAATCTCTCCATTGTGGACACCAATTGTAGAGAGTCCAGGATCAGATGCTTTTGCAATTTGATAGGAGAGCCAGGAGTTCTGTCCTGAGTCTGCATCTACCGCGATAACTTTGGTCACAATGGAGTTCGCTTGTGCAGCTTTGGGCACCATTTCGGCCATGAGTGATTTGCCGTCCGGAGTCGGATATAGTATCTGTGGAGAGTTATCGTTCTCGTCCTTTACCTGGACAAGCACAGTGACATTACTACTGAGTGGAGGAGAGCCGTTGTCTCGGGCGAGCACACTAACACTGAACGACTTCACTTGCTCATAATCAAATGATCTACCAGCCTGAACCACCCCTGTGTCTCCGTTAACAGAAACAAAAGAAGACAAAGGCACTCCGTTGACCTCACCAGGTAAGAGCGAGTACGTGACCGTGCCGTTTTGTCTCCAGTCCGGATCTCTTGCGATAACAGTACAAAGTGAGGTGCCCGGTTTGTTATTTTCGGCTACTAGAGCACTATATAGTTGCTCGTCAAAAACCGGTGCGTTATCGTTCACATCGGCAACGACTATCTGGATACTGGAGGTGACAGAGAGTGGGGGAGAGCCTTCGTCTATAGCCAACAGAGTTATGTTGTAATAAGACACTCTCTCCCGGTCTAATTCGCCTGTGGTGACTAAAGAGAAATAATTTTTAATTGACGGAACTAGTTTAAATGGCGCATTGTTATGGATGGAGCAGCGGACCTCACTGTTCGCTTCTGAATCTCTGTCCTGCACGTTAATAATGCCCACCTCTGTACCCGGTGTTACATTTTCAGCGACGGGATTGTGGAGGGACTTGACAAATATCATAGGTGCATTATCATTAACATCAGTGATTTCTATAATTACTTTAGCGTAAGATAATAAGCCTGCCCCGTCTTTGGCTTGTACGCGGAGCTCATATGAATTTTCATCTTCGTAATCAACTGGGCCTCTTACTGATATATCTCCTGTTTTGGCATCGATGGAGAATAATTTTAAAACATCGTCCGACAAATGACCAAATTCATATGTCACTTCGCCATTGGCTCCGTCGTCTGCATCAGTTGCGCTCACGGTAATCGCTACCGAATTTAAAGGTGTGTTTTCAGGCAGAGTGACTGTATAAAAGTCTTGATTAAATACCGGAGCATTGTCATTAGCGTCTAACACTGAAACATGTATAGCTACAGTACCTGACCTCGGTGGAATACCACCGTCAGAGGCTGTAAGAATTAATACAACTTCTTCCTGTTGCTCACGATCCAGCTCTTTGTCTAACACCAGCTCGCCATATTTATCACCGTCTGTACTAGAGTGTACTTTCAACACAAAATTATCATTCTTTTGCAGCGAATAGCTCTTCACTGAGTTCTCTCCTATGTCTGCGTCACCCGCTGGGTCCAGTAAGAACTGTGCACCTCTGACTGCTGACTCTCCTATTTCAAATTTAATTGCATCCTTTTTAAAGGTGGGCGAGTTATCATTGATGTCTTGAATGTGAAGATTAATCCGGTGCAACTCCAGTGGATTCTCCAAAACTAGTTCTTGTTTTATGATGCACGACGCTTTCTTTCCACATAGCCCATCTCTGTCGATCCTCTCGAATACAGTTAATTCCCCAGTTACCCGATTCACATCGCAATAACGTTTGCGGTTGCCTTCAGAATCAAGACGAGGGTTACGAGCCGATATCTTGTTGATGTCCAATCCAATGTCTCTAGCAATATTTCCGATCACATATCCACGTTTCATTTCCTCCGGAAAGGAATAACTCACATCTCCAAGAACAACGTGCGTCGATGAAATCAAGAAAAAGAGTCTGAACGTCGCGCCAATCCAAGAATTTACTCGCCTTTTCATTTCCATAATTGCTGATCCTTACAGTTATGATGCTACAGCACAATCCATGAAATAGCACGAATACAAAATCGTTTATAGCCTATCAACACCGCCGTATGACAATGCACCAAACAGTGATATTGTGCAAGCTTATGGCCAATGTAGGTGGGGAAGTGTACCTCTCAGTCTTTGCTAGTACACAGCGCCGCTCGGAGGATCCAAACAAAACTGCCCGAAATACAGTGCACAAAGTAAAGTTAACAAAAAAGGTTTAAGATTTACAATGTTGATAAATATGCCTAATGATGATGTCTTTTGTGCATATGATGTAATGCCCTTCTTCACCTTCGTCAATTTAAAAGTCCTTTGTTAATTTGCAGCATGACAATAGCTAAAATGTACAAGGTTACAAGGAGGTTTATTGTCACATACATATGGTTACTGAGTGTATAAATTGCAGTGAAATTGTTTTGGTTTCTCGGTTAGGGAAATGGCCATCTCGCTTCTGTTCCATGCGTATGTTTCGGAAAAGAAGTCACAACTAGGCCTACATGATACTTTAGCAAAGACTGGGTCAGCAATGCCCGATAACATCAAATAAACACTACACTGTACTTAGAAAGCAGAACAACAAACATTGTGCTTTTGGAAAGCGTTTCCATTGCGCACTCTGCACCCTAAAACACAATCAGTCAACATTCGCTGAAAAGGCGCGGAATATGGTCAAATTAGTCTTTCTCGCAGTTTTCTCGAGAGGCAGAAGGAGCAAAAACTGTACTGTATTGTTGTTTGTGGCCTGTGCCACTCACCTACTGTCCTGTACACTGTCCTGTGTCACTCATATACTGTCCCACGCCACTCGTCTGCTGTCCTGACTACT
>JAVQKI010255194.1:0-11173 GCA_036025975.1 Nematalosa erebi
GGCACATATGCCATCAGGGCCTGCGGCCTTGGGCTTGAGTCGTCTGAGCGCTCCTCTCACCTGGTCGGCTGTGATAGTGGGTGATGGTTGAAACGGGTCCGTAGGCAGGGGCGTGGGGGACATAAATGCAATGGCAGCTTACAAGCTCTGCAAAAGAAGGTATTTTCTAACAGTTTCAATAAAAAAAGAAAGCATTTCGAGTGTTTTTAAATCATGTTACATATAGCTGATACCTATATCAGTCTTATACGGCCAACATGCCTTCTTAACCAGGGATCCTTTTAACAACAATGTAGCCTGCTGAATGTAGCTTGAAGAATTTGAAGCTCCAACTGGCAATGCTAAAATAATGTTAACATGATAAGCAGTTGTGTTGAAGCAGCAGTTACATTGCTCAAATGACAACTGGGCGACCCAGTTTCGATTCCCAAACCCCTAGTTGGGAGTCTGTGTTGCTTTAGATTAAAGCATCTGCTCATTACAGATCAAGTTTACTTTACTTACTTTATTTCATTTGGCGATAGTTAATGATGTCATGCTATGAAGGCTTCTTACATTAAGGCAGCATATTAGGGTATGAGGGTATCATTCCATTCAAGTGCATAACATGGAGACACGTCATGCATGCTGCAAAAACTGGCAGATTGTTGGAAATGGTTGTTTGACTTTCAGTGGACTTTCTATGATTCACTTAAGGGGTGAGTAGATGCGTACCAAACTGTGACTGCTGCCAGGCCAGTGCCGAGCACAGCAATGCCAGACTCTTCCCACTCCCGGTTGGACTCTCCAGGAGACAGTGCTGGCTATGATTCAGACCACGGACAATCTGTGAGGGGAGTTACAATCAGAGCACAATCAGTAGATGGTATGGCTCAAACAGATTCTGGAAGGAAATTTGTGGTGAAACTTCTATTTCACCTTTGACACAGCTTAACTCTATTATCAAATAGTTGACAGCTCTGTATGTCATGTTTATGGTTAGTATAGTATGCACACTCACCGAGTTCATCATGGCCAGCTGGGATGGATAGGCCTTGCAGGGGAAATTAATTTTCACCCCACCTATGGTGTACTCCACAGCAGATGAATTTGCCATGACTGCCCTGACATCAAACACCACAGTTTAAAGATAACAAACTGTTACTGACCAATTTCCCAATCTTAGTATTATGCATATGATGTAAGTTCTCACACTATAAACACCTAGCATGTAGTACAATGGCGTTAAGTGAAAGTCCAGGGTAAACTATGCTATAACTACGTTACGTGAAGACCGAGATACCCATAAACTTGGGATCATTTGGGAAAGTGACCATCTTGTTGCAGTTGACACAGATTGGGATAAGTTTTACAGAGGACACATGACATTAACGCTAGCTAAGTTCAGTCATCTATTCGATGGGCGTCTGGCTGCTCTACCTGCTCAGCCTGGTGTGCACCCTCCTGTACACGTTAACGTTAATTAGTTACTTAGTTAACGTCAGAAGACGACCATGAAATTACATTTTCTTCATGTTCATTAGATCACGTTTAAGAATTAGGTAACAAAATATCTACGTCTGACCGAACAGCAAAGTTAGCAACAAATACCGTCTAAGATATCAACGTGAATGTGACCTAGTACATAGCATCAGTTTTAGGTACATCGTCGTTTACAGTAATATTATCCGCTGCCTTCCTTCACTCCTAAGGTAAGCACGTGCAGTTTAACTAGCTACAAGACAGCGATCAACAGTTTTACTCATGAGTTTTGCTAACTCCATAGACCGAAAAGGCTAATTCAAGTAAGCTAGCCTTGTTGATTAGCCAGCACAAGGACAGGATGCCAAACGTCACGCAGGCTAGCATTTGAAGATGATTGCTTTAAAAAATTATATACAGGTACTCACGACAGTGTGTTTACCTTTGTAAATGTGAAAGGAATAATGTAGAGAGCTTATATAATATCACATAATAAATATGCCATTATTGTCCGCGAGTATCATTACACACGGAAACTGCAGAGTAGTGTAATAACAACACAAATTCCCGCCCTGCTTGGAAATTGTATGAACCAATCGGAGGGCACGTAACGTAAGGGTCAGGCATTATTCGACCAATAGCAAATTACCTGACTTAGATTTTTTTTAATTATCTGAATTATTGCTATAAATTCCGAAATGTAATTTATATAGTAGACTCCGTCAAATTATCTCTACCTTTATTCTGGTGCAAAATAGAATAGATGGTCTGACTAATTTATTCTAAACCGTCATGCAGTAATCCAGCATTCAGGCAATTATTGATGACTATTTTAGGACCTATTAAACTGTAATACGGTCATTAATATTAACAGACTACCCTTGTTGTTCCCACGGCTTACTTTTACAAGTTTGCACAATGCAGTTCGACAGATTGCCACATCTACTGAATGTCTGGTTCAGAACATTCCTGAAGTTTGCTCTCCAATTGGATCATTTCAAAAGATACTAAGGATAGGCCTAGGTGGAGAGTCTCTGATCATTCTCAGCTGAGAACAGTCCGAGGACACACCGAGTTTGACCCTCTGTTTCAGGCTCTAAGTCATTGCCCAATCAGTTTACATTTTATAGAAGGTGCACTGTCATAAAAAGCTGTAGGAGGGTCAAGGTTTAAATCACCTCCCACAGCACAAATGGCACCGTGTGCGATGTAGTCCCAATGCCTACATGTTACTTTTTCGTAAAGTTTCCGTAGAAATCGCATGACATTAGTTTAACTAAAACAAAACGGAACCATCGACAGAAAATCGGTAAGGGAGTCGCCCTCACGCATGCGTTGCCTGTAGATCTTTGCATGGAGGTTTAAATGCGGCTGGATCAACACAGTTCCCAGTTGTCTGCTGCCTTTACTAAACTATAACGCCTTTGAAATATTGTGCGCGTGCAAGACCTGCAGCTGAATTCCCAAAGGCGAATACAGAGACTGTGACACCACATGGCTAGACACGTGTCGCTGGACATGTTTACTATTTCATAACAGACGGTCAGAGCTTGCCAGTTTTTTTTCTGTCCTTGCACGACACGTTTGCAATAGGTGGCTTACTGTATGAGGAAATAAATCACTTGGACGTAATAATAAACTGCAGACCAGACGGTCGCTAATAAATGACTAAAGTGAGATGAGTAGCAATTTTAGAAAAGTCTGAAATCATGCGGAGTTATTGAGAGGGCCAATATTACCAAGAATTCAAGATCTGCCGTTTTTTTAATGTCCACAATTTCTTTTTATACGTTGTTAAAATTATTGCCTGGTCTGTTTTCTCTTAATGCGACTTTTTTTTTTTCGTCTATGTGCGACTGTTGGTACACATCCATCAGCAAAATTCATGCTCTGGTCACGCTCGGGCATTGTGCAAAAAGTACATGTGTGATCATAGTGCTGCCAGTTCCAGACGGGGTCACGGTCAGCTGGTTTGTGAAACCATTGTGGTGCAATTATTAAACATTACACCAAGGGAAAGTAACGTTAAGGAGATTTTGTCTCTTCCTCTGTCATCTTTGCTCTGAAGAGACTGAAGACATAATGTGAAGGAATTGATTCCTCTTCAACATTTTTACCCGTGAGTGACAAAACTTAGCCTAACCTTTTTTCTTAGTGTCTGGAGTAGTTCAGACCCTTCTAGCCATGGCAGAGCAAGTGAGCAACCAGGGGCCATCTGAAAACCTTGAGCTGGGTCCTCAGCCTACTCCAGAGGAAGTGCATAAGGACGAAAGCACGGGGCCAGCAGACACTCAGATGGAAATGAGAGAAATGTCCTCATCACCATCCTCAAACAGTTCTGACAGTTTGTCTGAACTTGGCTTTGATACCATGGAATGGCCATTGCCAAACACAAGGTGTGTGTGTGTGTGTGTATGTCTAAGTGTATAGTTCTTTTTAGTTTTTAATGCTACATCCTATACTTTTGTCTCTAATGTACTTTTTTTGTAATTATGGAGTATTTTGTTTTCACAACATCCTTCAATCTGTACTTTTTTACTCAGTGATTCTGTTCCTTACCACCTACTGTCGGCAGACAAGAAAGATTCTGCAATATATTTAATTGCAGAAAACACTGGGATTACTGATGCGGATTGCTAAGATGTGCAGATCCAGTTCCTCTGGCCTCCTGACATGATTAGATAGATCCAAACACATAATAGCTAACCCCACTCACTCACAAAGGGGTCAGGAAGTAAAGGGCACTGTTTGTCTTGTACTGTACAGTCAAACAGGGGTACACAAAATAAATGTGTAAATGGATTCTCAGCTTTCACCAGCAAAAAGATAGAAGATCTTCTACTCAGACTATCCCCAATACAACTTAATTGTTTCTACATTGATGTATACCATATAATAATCCGTTTTTGTGGAGCATTTTGTTAATTTATGCAAAAACATTTATTGTTATGGCAAGCAGTCCATGACGTAGGTACGTGGTAGGCCTTGGAGTGTCACAGGGGATTGCAACAGTTGAAAGTTTGGGAACCACTAGTCCAAGACTCCAAAACAACAGACTTTAAGCAAGTTCCTGCTTTCGGCAGTCTCGCGTCAGCATTACCGTTGACTTGGCAATCTGGTATTACTTGCTTACCTGCTCCTGCCAGCCCTGTCTTTGTAATGCAGTGCAAGGCTTCTTGGGCCAGTCAAGGCATCTGGCCAAACAGGAGAAGCGGTTAAGGTTCCACCCTCTTACAGATGTAGGGTTGCCCGCCTTCTCCCCAAATCTCTGCAATCTCACTGGTTCATTGAGTCCGTGAGGAGGAGGGGTGTGAGAAGGAAAGAAAGAAAGAAGGAAGGGGTTTCGGCAGTAGTAAGTTTCTCTCAGGCATGCTCATGAGATGCTGATGTTATAATGGAGACACAAGAGGCAGATTCACTTCCTGAAGCTTCATATGATTCTTCAGAATGGTAAATTAGAGAGTGAAAGATCTAACCTTTTTTGACTGATTAAAGAAAAAAAATAATTTAGATTGTGATTGAAATAATTGAAGATTTGCAATGGGACTGTCACTGTTTCTCCATTTTGCTGTCTGTGTAATAACAGTGTGTGTAGTGCCACTTACACCCATACTAACATTCAACTTTTGAATCTTTTTTGTTTTAAATTTGGAATGGTGCTATTGACCCCTAAACAGAAAGCCATTGCTGTTTCTCGCTGTATGTGTGTATGTGTGTGTGTGTGTGTGTGTGTGTGTGTGTCTCTCTACTAAATGTGTTTGTTCCCACTCTCCCTAGGCAAGGCATGACAGGTCTGCATCTGGTCAAGCTGGGCAGGGACCGCCAGCGAATGGACCTGCACAGAGACTTCACCGTGGCCTCTCCTGCCGAGTTTGTCACGCGCTTCGGAGGAAACAAAGTCATTGAAAAGGCAAGGCCAGGTCGAGAGACAGAGAGTGGAAGAGAATGCTACAGCGTGGGGTCCTGGGGGTTGAGGTCACTTTAGCACACTGAGCCTTCTGGTTCTTTATTCTCCCTTTTCACTTTGTCTGCTGTTTGTTGGCAGCTTATGTGGTTAGTTAATGTGATGGTAAGCCTCGTTATTGATTTCTGTGCACAATTTCAGGTGCTTATTGCCAACAATGGGATTGCAGCAGTCAAGTGCATGCGTTCGATCCGCCGATGGTCCTACGAAATGTTCCGGAATGAACGTGCCATCCGATTTGTTGTCATGGTTACCCCAGAGGATCTGAAGGCTAACGCTGGTGAGGGCATGAGAGGGTGAAAGAAACTATCATGTGTCATAGAAAGCATGATCTTGCCTTAGAGATATGCTTGTAAGAATAGGGATCAATACATGGTTATCTCCTACCTCTGACAAACAGTCTTCTGATGGTGAATTCACTGCCATCTTTATGTGTAACTTTGTATGAAAGTTGGCTTAAAAGTTGCCTGTAAAAGTTTTGATTGGCTATTTTAATGTGAATATAATCCTTAGGTACAGAATTGTAGTTTGTGTGTGTGTGTGTTTGTGTGTCTGTGTTTTTCTCACAGTCAGACATGCTTGTGTGATTGTGTGCAGAATACATCAGGATGGCTGACCACTATGTACCTGTGCCTGGAGGGCCAAATAACAACAATTATGCCAACGTGGAGCTCATATTGGACATAGCAAAGCGTATACCTGTCCAGGTGAATATATACACACAGAACCATCTGAAAACATGAAGTTTGTTGTTGCTGTTTCAGTTGATGCTCAGTGAACTCTGTGCCTCCTCTTAGGCTGTTTGGGCTGGCTGGGGTCATGCGTCAGAGAATCCCAAACTCCCAGAGCTGCTCAGCAAGAATGACATTGCCTTCATGGGTGAGATTGTACACAGGACCTTTGTGTCAGGGCAGACAGCTTGTCCTCCAGTATGAAGTTGTAGGGATACTTCAGATTACTAATGGTACTTCCTGCTTTCGTTCAGGTCCTCCCAGTCAGGCCATGTGGGCACTGGGAGATAAGATTGCTTCATCCATAGTTGCACAGACCGCTGGCATCCCAACTCTCCCGTGGAGTGGAACAGGTTTGACCGCACCTCGAAAAAAAGCTTGTCAAGGCACACTAGCTGAGATGTGAGTAATGTTTACCACCTTCTAACTTTAATGTCCCTAATCCCCCACTGTAATCATAGGTTTGACTGTGGAGTGGTCAGAAAATGACCAGAAGAACAAGGTCATCAGCGTTCCTCCTGATCTCTATGAACAGGCTTGTTTTCAGGATGTTGAGGAAGGCTTGAAGGTTAGTTATAACAATGACTTCTAGTGTTTCTGGGTTGTTGTGGATGTTTCTTCGAATTGGTATTGCATAACAGAGAACACTTTCTGACTTTCTCAATCCTGTCTCGCCTGTTGCTTCCCTCAGGCAGCAGAGACAGTTGGCTACCCTGTGATGGTCAAGGCCTCTGAAGGTGGTGGGGGCAAAGGCATCCGCAAAGTCACCAGTGCCGAGGACTTCCCCAACCTCTTCAGACAGGTGTGAACTGTTCTGGGTGTGCCGAACACATCAGAAGAACTATCTTGCACTCAGTTATGGAGTGGAGAGGATTACCTGTGCCCTGACTCATAATTGCCATGGGCATGCCATATTTGTTAGGAAGATGGGTCAAAAAACACCCACCTATTCTTGGGCCGATACACATTCATTACTACTACATCACATAATAAAAAAAAAATAGTAAAACTTGATGGTGAATCATGTATTTGCTGCTAAATTGTAGTCTTGAGCTGTTAAGGGCCGTTAAGGATCACTGTAACTTTGATATTTCCATCCACACTGACCAACGATAACAGAAGACTGTCCTTGTGTGAATAAACTAATGCCTAAATTTCCACGGTTTCTGATTGGCTGTCAACCTTTTATTGTTCAAAAAATCACTCGGAAAGTGATCCCATCAATATCGTTCAACATCTCGTTGTCATTATACTTTCCGTGTGGACGTTTTCATTCATATTAATTAGAGCAATATTTATTTGTCATTATAGTTATCTTGGTGTGAAAGGCCCTTTACACTTCACATTTTCCAAAGCAGCTGACTGTCCTTGTGTATGGTTTCTGTCACACACACAGGTCCAGACCGAAGTCCCAGGTTCACCCATCTTTGTCATGCAGTTGGCCAAACAGTCTCGCCATCTGGAGGTGCAGCTTTTGGCAGATCAGTATGGCAATGCCATCTCGCTCTTCGGCCGCGACTGCTCCGTCCAGCGGCGACACCAGAAGATCATTGAGGAGGCTCCGGCCACAATTGCTACATCAGATGTTTTTGAACACATGGAGAAGGTATAGGCTTGAGTTACTTACCCATCCATTTGTTTAACTTTAACTTTGAATCAGGCCATCTGTCAGGTTTACAGTGTTTACAATGGAAGTCATTGTTTACAACAAAGTTTACAATGAAAAACGTTTACAGAACAAATGGCTCCATATAAAGGGCTTGAGTCTGTGCTCCTGGAGACACTCAGTTTGATGAACCTACAAAAGAGCTTCTCAAGTATTTATTTATTTCATTTCTGAATGTTTATGGTTGTTGCAAGACTGTGGCATCTGTTTTGTCTGTCAGTGTGCCGTGACATTGGCCAAGATGGTGGGGTATGTAAGTGCCGGCACAGTGGAGTACCTCTACGGCCAAGATGGCAGCTTTTACTTCCTGGAGCTCAACCCACGCCTGCAAGTGGAGCACCCCTGCACTGAAATGGTCGCCGACGTCAACCTGCCCGCTGCTCAGCTTCAGGCAAGTGTTTACCCTCCTCTCGTGCGGTGGGAGATGAGAGCTTTGTGTGTGTGTGCGTGCGTGAGTGTGTGTGTGTGTGTGTGAGTGTGTGTTTCAAAAAGGGGGGATAAAGTCGAAGAAGTGGAGGGCAGTCTAAGTGAGCATCTGGTACCACTGTTTCCCCTGAGAAGGAACGTCCACACCACCATGCTGATAGGTCGGTTGAAGGCTGGAAGGCACAGGTGACAGGACGGGAAACAGTGTGACATGTCTGTGCCGTGTGACCGCGCCATGTGGATTTGTCCACAGCCAGTCCTTGAAGAATCGTTATTTGTAATAGTCCTATAGCCCCGATGCATCATGCCTTTTTTAATTAGATGGCATAGCATTCGGACCACCTGGCCTGGTAATGAATATGACAGGATTATGCTGAAGAGCCATGCTAAATCTATTATAATGCTGCTGATCCTTTCCCATACGCGGTGATGTAATTGCACCTTGAAAGTGTTCCCGTAATCCCAGGATTAACGACATTAACATGCTGGAGGGGAGAGTAAACCTCATTTCCAAATGCCTGAATGTTGTTTCAGCGGCACCGGGGGTAGATGTTATGCCTCTGTGATCTCCCACCTCTGTCAACAGGCCCTACGCTAGCCGGCAAATGCCACTGTAATCTAGAAGACCTGCTTTGAGAGAATGAGAGAGACTACAAATATAGCATCTTCAAGGGGATATAAATCACGCCATGGATCACAGTCACTTTGTTTGTTTTTGTTTTGTTTGCGCTAAGCAGATTGCCATGGGCATCCCCCTGCACCGGATCAAGGACATCCGCATGATGTACGGGATGCAGCCCTGGGGCGACTCCCCCATCGACTTTGATGGCTTGTCATCTCTGCCCTGTCCCCGCGGCCACGTCATCGCCACGCGGATCACCAGCGAGAACCCTGACGAGGTGAGCGCGAATAGGATGACATCCAGGGTCTCAGGATTCTGCTCTCATTCGTGTCCTTTCATGACCTTTCCTGGAGGCCTGGACGCTTTTTTGAATGGCTTTTGATGTGCGTCTCTTGCAGGGGTTCAAGCCCAGTTCGGGGACGGTGCAGGAGCTGAACTTCCGCAGCAGTAAGAACGTGTGGGGCTACTTCAGCGTGGCGGCCACTGGGGGCCTGCACGAGTTTGCAGACTCACAGTTTGGCCACTGCTTCTCTTGGGGAGAGAATCGAGAAGAGGCCATCTCGTACGTACAACAAATATCTACCAGAGTGATTTGCAGCTTTCTTATTAAAATGCTAATATGCTTACCCAGTTGTTATTTACATGCATGATCATAAGAAGTTTTAAGCAAATATGAGATAGATATAATAATTTCAAACAGTGTAGTGCACCCTCACAATTATCTTGCTTTGAATTTGTGGAGCATTATGGCATGATGCACATTATCAAAAAATAGTTTTACTACATTACTGGTACATTTTCCAACTTATCCAACTTCCAAGACTTATCTAGACTGTCGTATCCTTATCAGGAACATGGTGGTGGCACTAAAGGAGCTGTCTATCCGTGGAGACTTCCGGACTACAGTGGAGTACCTCATCAAACTACTGGAAACTGACACCTTCCAGCAGAACCGAATTGACACAGGCTGGCTGGATAGGCTCATCTCTGAGAAGATGCAGGTGAGCAGACAACGTTATCCCACAGCTATTTTACCGCTCTTTCTCTGTGCATGTGTGTGTGTGTGTGTGTGTGTGTGTGTGTGTGTGTGTATGTGCCTGTGTGCATGTGCCAATGAATATAAATATTCAGATGACAGATGTTTGTTACTTATCAGATTTTGCCCTGGCAAGATTTGTGTAGCGACATTGGTGAAGACTTGGTAAAGATTTAATGCCTTTGCAAGGAAGTATAACCTTCTAACACAAGTGTGTGTGTGTGTGTATATGTGTGTGATTATGTGAGTGTAGGCTGAGCGTCCTGACACCATGCTGGGTGTGGTTAGTGGAGCCCTTCACGTGGCTGACTCCAGCCTAAAGAACAGCGTCTCAGACTTCCTACATTCTCTGGAGAGGTACGTAGGGCCTGAATTAACCCACACCGCTCTTGATTTAA
The DNA here is from genome assembly GCA_036025975.1 of Nematalosa erebi. Classification (NCBI taxonomy): domain Eukaryota; kingdom Metazoa; phylum Chordata; class Actinopteri; order Clupeiformes; family Clupeidae; genus Nematalosa; species Nematalosa erebi. Next base: position 10,305 of record JAVQKI010255194.1, read on the forward strand.
ATGTAATGATTATTTTATTCCCTTATTTTCCAACCAGCAAGATTGGAAAAGGGCTTTATGTTAATGTTAGTGAATATGGTCGGCTGGAAACCTATGGGTTTATTTGCGTGTATTTCCTAAATTGCCCTCTTGAGCCAACCTGTTGTCAAGGCAATAAAGGGACAGACAATCACCCACTTCTATCCGCCACCCTTTGCAATATGGTAATATCCTTTGACCTATTATTATTGCTGATGCATAGCAGTTGTTTATTGGTCAGTATGTTTTAATATTGTTATTTTCAGTGGGACCATAATGTGTGTTTGCATAAGTGCATTTATATTTGTTTATTCTATGTGTGTGTGTGTGTGTGTGTGTGTGTGTGTGTTTTCCTTCTTCTCTTGTTGGGTCCTCAGAGGTCAGGTGCTTCCCGCACACACGCTGTTGAACACGGTGGACGTGGAGCTGATCTACGAGGGCTCCAAGTACGTGCTGAAGGTGACCCGCCAGTCCTCCAGCTCCTATGTGGTGCTGATGAACGGCTCGTGTGTGGAGGTGGACGTGCACCGGCTCAGTGACGGAGGCCTGCTGCTCTCATACGATGGCTCCAGCTACACCACCTACATGAAGGAGGAGGTGGACAGGTAAAGACACACACACACACACACACACACACACACTCACACACAACACCTACTTGAAGGATGAGGTGGACAGGTAAAGACACACACACCACCTACAGTACATGAAGGATAGGTGGACAGGTACAGACAAACACATATACACACGCACACCACGTGCATGAAGGAGTAGAGGTCGATGGACAAACACACACACACACACACACACACACACACACACACACACACAGCACCTACATTAAGAAGGTG
>JAVQKI010255499.1:0-11258 GCA_036025975.1 Nematalosa erebi
CCCCCCCCCCCCCCCCCCCCCCCCCCCCCCCCCCCCCCCCCCCCCCCCCCCCCCCCCCCCCCCCCCCCCCCCCCCCCGGGCTGATCAATGTTGCACTACATAGTGTGTGTGCTTTATATCTGTGTTCACTATAAATTTCTTCTGCATGGGATGTTTAGGAATACACATTACACATGACACTGTGTACTTCACACACACATACCGTACACACACACACACAAAGCATATAATGCACCCTATGCACAATCACTGTCCTGCAGGTCCGCAGCCTCAGTTTATGGAGGGCTACAGTAAAACTGGATTTGGCTGGATTTTTTTTTTTTTTTTCTAACATGGTCAGTGTTGGGAAGGAAGTACAGTGTGCAATGTATGTGTGTGTGTGTGTGTGTGTGTGATGTGTAATGTGTGAGTGAGTGTGTGTGTAATGTCAGAGATTTTACAAGAACAAATGTTATATGTCAAGATTTACCTGATTAGTTTTCTCTTCTGAAGGCACTTGGCATGTGAACTTGAGCAAAATATTTGTCAGTCAGGAAAATGCATGAATTTTCAAGGATGCTTTTAAAGTCCATTTTAATATGTTCAACGAATCTTCAAGGTTTATTAATGGTCAATTTAATATAATTTATAATATAATATAATTTAATATGATTTATGTTGGTAAATACTGTTAAGTTAAACTAATCTCACTGTGAAATCAACTTTTTAATGATACATACATTATTCTCATTAATAAATAAAGTAGTAAAGACATGGTAATAAAGTGGAGCACTGTTGTCATCGTTTTAAAAGTCTTCTCATGTGTTATCATGTTGAGTTGAAGTGCTTCACAAGTCCCTGTGGTGTGTGTGAGTGTGTGTGTGTGTGCTGCCAGACGAAAGGACACCTTCACAGCTGTCTGTGGGACCTTGAGTGTCTGGGAGCGCGGGGGGACATCTGTGTCCGTCACAGCTGCGTCAGGGCGGAACGCTTCGCAAGACTCCCTCTGCCACCCAGCACAGACAGACAGGCAAGCAGGCAGGCAGGCAGGCAGTAGCTCTGTCCAAATTGTCCTCTGTTTCTCTGTGCTAACTGGCTTAGCGCCTGCCTATCCCCTCTCATGCTACAGGGGAGAACAGAGGACGAGCAGCCAGCCCGGCAGAGGACACACATGTGTCACTCTTTTTCATTCTTTAACCCCACTGAATGTGCAGCTCTTTGTTTCAAACGAGATTTCCTGATCCAACATAAATGGTGTGGAAAGGAAGAAAAAAGGGACCAAGAACAAACCAGCTTGTTTATGTTTAAGTGCCTGAAATACTTAGCATTTGTCAGTAGACCGTTTAATTTTAAGATGTTTTAGTGTAATTTACATTCCATCAGAATGCTTTGCTTGGCTTGGGGAATAGACGCATAACTCACATTTATAACTGTGTGTTCCTGCCACTGATGGTAGCTCACTTGTACTAGAGAGGGTAAAAATTGTGTTAGAGGAACGTTCGTTAAGTTCCGTGTTCTATTTTCGCAAGGGGGAGAGGGGGAAATCCCCCTTTATGCAGACTAGAATCGAGCCCTAAAAAAGATAAAAGAAAAGTTTTTATTGTGATGTATCCACTTATGCAGGAACTATTCACGTTTACTCCCATTGTAACATATTATGTTGCTCCATCTTGGTCAGTATTCAATGGTCTTTGCTTGTATTTGTGTGCACTATTTAGCAACGCACCTGCAGAAGGGACTGCCAACAGCTTGCTTGCTCAAAGAGGGGTAAGGATGATGGGCCCTTAGCGCCCGGGCCAAGCCATGGCTCGATGAACGCAAGCGGTGTTGACAAACAAGTGCAGCTCCTTCCCCTGCCTGTGTGTAACATAATTGAACATGATTAGAGTGAGAGCGCGGTGCGAGTGAGCAAGCGAAGGAGCGGAGAAGGAGAGAGGGAGGAAGAGTAAAGAGAGGAAGAGTGCAAGAGAGGGTGTGGGTGCTGTGACAGTGTTTGGCACAGGCATGTGATGTGCTTGCTACTTATCAGCACTAATGAGCAGAAGAGGAGACCAGGGCTCGTGTGTTCCGCTCTGTGTGTGTGTGTGTGTGTGTGTGTGTGTGTGTGTGTGTGTGTGTGCATGTCTGTGTGTTCCAGTGTCAAACTGTGCATGATGAGCATTTGGAAGGAAGCAAGAGCAGAGAGAAAAAAGACTATTTATACACAAGATACTGTGCATGCAGTTTAAGACACCATGGACTAATGGATTTTAAATGCCACACAGGCCTCCTTTGTGAAAACCTGTCACAAAGTCTACACTAATGGCTAATAGCAATAATGATCAGCTGTCAAAGGTAGCTTTGTGTGTGTGTGTATATGTGTGTGTATGTGCATGCTTGAGAGTGCATGAAAGAGAGAGAGTGTGTGTGTGTGTGAGTGTGTGTGTGTTTGTGTGTTTGTACTGGATCTACTGTATGTGTGAATGATTTAAATGTGTTTGAAACCTCTCTGTGAACTGTGTCAGAGTAAAGGTGTTTTTCCAGCTGACGTAATGACAGTAGGGCTGTCAGAGATGTGCCGTACGTTTCACTCTGTGGGAGGCATGGAAGGATACATTAATGCAAAATGGTGTGTGTGTGTGTGTGTGTGTGCCTACACGCGTGCATTTTGTTTACCACCCTCTGAGTGTTCATGCTTCACACTTTTCTCAATAAGTGAACTGCTTAGAAAAGTTCAAGAGCAGCTGGCTGTTGCCTTAGATGAGACCTCTCCGTGAACTCCCCAGTTCTATGAGGCAGAGATGGGCTGCGCTAAAGCAAAGAGAATCAAATCTGTTTCATCATGGCGTGCCGCAGCACTGCTGGGGGAACCGAGGGGGTGGAACTGAACGCATTCTCACAGCAACAGGCTGAGACTTCCTGTTGAAGTCCTGCTCTAATTGGACTGAGTTGAGACTCGGGCCGTGGCCAATCCCCAAACTGACTTTTTGAATGCCAGACACAGCATCCCCCCGACACACACACACACACATACACACGCTCTCACATTACACACGCACTCACTCACACATTACACACACACGCAGACACACACACACACACACACACACAAACACACACATACACACACACACACATTACACACACACTGAGGGGACATATGCTCTGTACTTTCAGCCCAACACTGACCTTGTTTTTTCGCACAAGTTGTAGAAACTGATAAGCAACTGACAAGTAGGTCTACAAACTCTCGACCCAAACTGATTGGAGCTGCAGCAGGAGAAAAAGACCTATTTCAGTCTTTCATCTTTCAAAAGAGACACCAATGGCATCCTCTCTTCCTTCTCCCATCACAGAGACTGTATAAACAATATAAAAAGACAACAATGAAGTGGTTTGGTAGAAGAGCTTTTGTTCTTAAAACTCCATTCCACCATGCATCCATCCATCCAATTTCATTTTCCCACACAGTGACAGGTTGCATGGTGACTATTTTTGGCCAGCATTCAATGTAACAGGCAGCGTGTCATTTGGCTTGGCTTCAGAGAGAGACAGAGAGCGACAGAGAGAAAGAGGGAGAGAGGGAGGGATGACAACCTGCTCTGTGCCCGGTGAACGACCTCCACTGATCTTCCTCCTCCTCCTCCTCCACCTCCTCCTCTCCTTCTCCTTTTGGTGCAATGACATCATCTCAAACTCAGATGGTCCTCTCACAGCCCCGGGCCAGTGCATCCTGACAGTGGCCCCCTCTATCATTGCTTTCCATTAAACTCACCACCTCCTATAAGCTTTATTTGGGCTCTGATAGACCTCTTTACAAAGGGAGCTTCAGGCATGAGATGACCCCATCTCTCTCTCTCTCTCTCTCTCTCTCTCTCTCTCTCTCTCTTTCTCTCATAACCATCCCTCTATCTGTCTTCTTCTATCTCTCTCCAACCCCCTCTTTCTCTTTCCCTTTGTCTCTGTGTTCACTGATGTTTGAGTGAGGTCTCTCATTAGTGTGTTTAGCCCGTTCTCCATGCCCTCTCCTCACACACACACCCCTCTCCCCTAGGCAGTGCTCTCCTCTTCTGTCTTGCCACCCTCCCGCTGTCTCCGACTTACAAGATGTTTTTCTGGGGCGGCTGCAGTGATAGCTGCTGAGTGTTTGATGTATGGGAACTGAGCTTAGCGAACTCTCGCTATGATCCTGCCCCTCAGTGTGTGTGTGTGTGTGTGTGTGTGTGTGTGTTTGTGTATGTGCTCAGAAAGCAAAATGTGGGCTGCACTTGTTTGTGTGGACTGTATGAAGTGTGTGTGTGTGGGGAGGAAAGAGGAAGGGAGGGAGAGAGAGAGGAGAGGAGAGAGGAGGAGAGTAAGAAAAAGAGAAGGTGGTCATCTGTGAGTGTTTCTTTATGTTGGTGCAGTCCAAAGACTGTGATTGCACCTGCTTACCTTCCCGTTATCCATTTTAAAACTAGTTGGAAATGGTTGTCTTGCATAGTGCTCTAAGGTCAGGCCTGTATAAGAGGTGCTTTTGATGTTGGGGAATCCACTTACACAATGGTTCCGCTTAAATGACTGCCCAAATGACCCCTGCAAAGTTTATAGCACATGGAGTGGAGATAAGTAATGAATCTGTTCACTAATCTGAGCAATTTCAGCTAGTGTGCAGGTATTTCTGCTAGAGCTGTTCTATAGGTGTCCACTCTTGCCTGAAATACATTCCTAGCCCAGAGCCAAGCTTAGGCAGTGTCGTTGATCTATAGCTCAACCATTAATCCGTTGTGCTCCATCACCAGCCGTCGCCAATGATAACACAAGTTGCCTTCCTTCCCCCACCAGGTTGCAACCTGGACTTTAATTCTTCATTTGTTTCCTTCCCTCTTGCCTCCCACGACTACCACACACACCTTCTTAAACTCCCTTGTGACATGTGTTTCTATGTGATAAGAAGAGTGTTTGTCCCTGTAGTCATTTTAAGAATAATTGAATTGACATGGCTGCCTTACCGCAAACTGTTTCCCTCTGTGTATGACAATGTGTGTCTCAGCGGAGGTCCCGCCACTGAGCTCCCTGACCTCAAGAGGGAACCCATCTCACAGAAGCCTGGTGGGTTGATAAATGCAGATGTACATGCTCGACCGCTTCCCACCATAGGGAACGTCAGTGCCGAGCCCTCGTTACGAGATGTGAAAACAGGCATCCACATGCCTCTGCATACATTTAATGCATATTACCCGGGTGCTCGGCATTTCAACACGGGAGAGAGGAGCTGTGATACAGCCGATGTGACACCTACCGCAAAAGGGGGCCGTGACCCCGGCCGCGCTTGCCGCCCGTGATGTGATGGGGTCATGAACTCAACTGCCAGCTTCAGTGCAATGCGGCCACGTGTCTCTGATGGGCGCTCCGTCTGGCTCAGCTTCAGTCGGCCGCTAATTAGCCGGAGCGTGTCACATGTCAGCAGGGCTCTGGTGAGGGGAGCCTAGAGGCCTGGAGCCTGAGCTGGGTCACGTTGGCACTGGGTCTCAGGACACGACTCTCACTCTCCGGCTCCGGCTCCAGCTGCGGCTCGGGCATCTGGAAGTTGATGTGTCTCTCTGTACAGCACATGTGCTGCTGCCTGGTGCAGCTCTCCGCTCCTCGGCTCCTCGGGGAGAGAGGGAGGCTGGGTCATGCTTTGATGCACATTGGCAGAGGCCACAGCGCACTATGGCTCCATCTCTTCACCATTACCCAGAGTGTGTGCTGGCCTGAGAGAAGAGTGTCAGGGAAACAGAGAGAGAAATAGGCAGAGATGAGAGAAAGGGCAGGGCTGACTGGATAGGGCATAGCTATGAAGAGTGTTATGAGAGAACTGAGCCATGGATGAGTAAAGAAAAGGCAAGGAGAGATGAGTGTGTGTGTGTGTGTGTGTGTATGTCTGTAAATGTGTGTGTGTGAGAGAGAGAGAGAGAGAGAGAGAGAGAGAGAGAAAAGTGCAGTAGGGATGTTGAGGCCAAACCCAGTAATAAAAGCAGCTCTAGTGTACTGGCAGAGGGGGCCAATAGGAGCTCTTTGAGTTGGAGAGAAAGTCTGCGGTGGGATTAGCTCCGATCCACGCGCCCATCTCTGCCCAGCCCACATCCTCTGCGCTGAGCCCAGCCGCTCAGCACTGCACTGTACCTTGCCAGCTATGCCAGGGCTTTGGATCCGAAGATGAAAGAGTGGCTCAATCCGCACAGCGCCTCACAACACACACACACACACACACACACACACACACATACACACACAGAAAAGCAGCACAGCTTAGAGCTCACAAGCATATGGCACATCTATCCAGGTCTGGATGCCCTTCACCCACATGGCTGGGAGTGAGGCCAGAGCAGACTAATACCTCCAGATCTGTGCCCTATAGAATGTGTCTATGTTGTAAGAGCATACATGAATAAGAGATGGAGAAGCCAATATTTTAATCAGACTTTGCTTCAGTCATTAGAATGATGAGCAAAATGTAGATCAATAATTGAGCATAGATCAGCTGTGGAAAATATATAATTCATGACAGTCTTCGATGGCTTACATAAATTGAGCTGAACTACTTGCAAATTTAATGAAACAATGTGTCAAACCTCAAGCCGAGTCATGTGCTGTATCACATCTCAGGCTTTCGTCAAGCCCAGCGATAACCAGGTCAGAGGACAAGCAGAAGGGAGAAATTCATTTCTCTTTCCTCTCTCTACTCCATCAATGCCATCAACCTCTATGGGCTCTACTCTGATTAGCTTCCAATCTCTCTCTCTCTCTCTTTGTCTTTCCCTCTCTCGCTAGCTTTTTCTGTGATCCATCCTTGACTTTTGTTTTCAATTGTCGTTCTTCCATGACAACAGGGACTGTGGACTGTGCTGCTTTGGGATGTTGTCAGTGTGAGTCTCCCTGCCCTCCAGCACCTCTTGTGATTGTGATTGAGGTGGCATTTCAAATGGAGATAAGTGAGTATGCCTGTGCGAACAACACAAAGAGCCGTATCCCCACTCACCAGAGACGCCATTTGCAAGGCCATCCATGCGGAAATGCTCACGGCAGGACTAAACCATTTGTGTCCATCTTTTCCATGCATTGGCATTGTTGCATCAAGGAGTGGGGGAGAAGAAGAGGTGGTAAACAGCCCAGCTGCTTGTCTCTCAGGTTTATTTGTGCAGAGCTTGACAGAGTGGGTCAGGGGGCCACTTTTGCTGAGGTGCTATTCCATGTCAGATTGTTTTATGCCATTTGCCTATGTGATATAGAGTGGATGTAAAGCTCCAGCATAGACACTCACACACACATACACACACTCACAAATATGCACACACTCATGTATACACGGACACACACAGCACACACACACACATACACACATACACACGCATACACACACACACAGCACACACTCACTTACACACACTCTTCCATAATGTTGAAGCTGTCGTCTCTCTGAGAGGCTCGCTTAATCTTGATAACATCTTATCCATCTTTTTCAGCGCTGCGTATTGACTCCTGTCACTATGCATTTGCATGACGGCCTAACAGAGGTAATACCATTACCACACCTTGGGCATCCGCACAGAGACCCCCCATAATTAAAACGGCCCTAACGACAGCCATTGCCCCTGCACCCTTTGGGTAAATGAGCGATAATAACATGAAATCTAATCTGGTCAGAGCTGAATGGGGTGGAGGAGAGGCAGGGATTTGCTTAATAAAAAAGCAATCATTCAGCTTAATCTAAAGGCAGTGAGACCTCTTTCATGGCCTGGATCATGGCTCAAACTGTGTTATGGGGAGGCCCCAGCTGGGAGATGGATGAGGGAGAGACAAGGCTGTGGAACAGAGAGGCTTTGCCAAGCTGTTACATAATGGTAAATTGTCAGCATATCGTGCAAACTGTTTACTCCATTACTTTTTTTTTGTCTTGTGCCTGCCCTGCAGTGGAAAATGGTACCCACAAATAGGCCACAGTTCCAGCCTGGACTAACAAAGAAGTACATGGTGCACTATTCAGGGTTACGCAATTAACACTGAATTAGCATTGAAATATTGAAATTTCTGAAAAAATATTGGAATGTTGATCGATAAATTGATCACAACTGGTTGCATCACTGTAAAGAGAGCTGCTAAATGCTTGGTTGAGTATTTGGTTGTATACTGTATGTCATGATCTTTACATTTGTAATACTTAAGCTCCTACAGTATAAATGACTTACTTATCCAAAGTCACAGAATGGGATTTTCAGACTATTTCCACATCAGTAGTCACACCAGTATAAATACTATAAACAGTTTCATATTTTACTCCTGGTTCAGTTCATTTCAGTTTGATCTATTTACATAGCATCCATCTATCAATATTGTTTCCTTGAGGTGTTTTACAGAAATCTAGGCTTAAACCTCCCAGTTGCAAGGTTGCGGTAACAATGAAATATGCGTTTACCAAGAAGAAGCCTTGGGCTTGAGCCCGGAGCCATCCTTGAAGAGACACAGGAGCACAGAATAGTGACAACGTGAGGGATGGAGATAGGCAATATCAGTGGCCTGGCTTCCATAGCAAACATACTGTAGACACAGGTCTGCTGATATGGATGTTGCTCATACACATTCCCCAAGAGGGCTTGACCCACTTAACACAGGACATGAGAGACCAGCATGGCTTCTGTCACTGAGTGAGTAAATGTGGGGGAGAACCCAGATGTTTGAAATGCCAGAGCGATGAAAAATTCAGTTTTTAAGTACAATGCCCAGTGTTGGGGAAGTTACTCAAAAAAAATAACTACAGCAGTTACTGTACTTTACTTTAGTTACTACTTTGTAACTGGTTACCTTACTTGTTACTTGTTCGCTACTCTTCACTGATTTTTCATCCTCTAATCCAGATTCCCCAGGCAGAAATGCAAACTATACTGTCATTAATTCAGGTTTGCCGGCATTGGGTTATCTACCCACCTTCTGGAGCAAGTGCGTTATTAGGCAGTGAAATAGTAAGGACTTGATACCAGTAAGTGCACGCATCAACCAAATCTCTGTAATAAGCCTTCCATTTTGCCCTCCATTGTCCTAGTAAATGTATCATAGTGACATTGTGAACGTAATCAGAAGGATATCTATATCTAGACAACTCTGTAATACCAGAAAGTTTTGAAAAAAAAATCCAGTTAGGCAATAATTTACACTTGCCTATCTTTTTCACAGTTATCCTGATGAAGGGCATACGGTGGGAATTTCTTGGATGGTTTTACAGCAAGCATGAAGATCAGCACGCAAAATAATAGGCTTCATTAACAACAAGAAACATTAATTCTAAGTGATAAGAGGCTGACTCCAGTAGCCTAATTTATATGTTTAGGAGAGACACTACAGTAGGCTTAACCAATTTTATAAATGAATAGGCAAAATGAATCTGCACACAACATGATATTGGGTACATCTTAGCTAGGGCCCACCTGGTGGTGAAAGCCAGGCTAGGTACACCTTGCATTTAGTTTTTTCTTGTCGCGCAACAAACTGAAAATAATATGAATTAGATACTTGCCCTTTCGCCGATGACGTCTCTCGTCTCCGGCAACTAGGCACACAAGATCTACTAATTTAAAAAGTGCCATCTCGTCCATTACATCACATACAGATCAGTTCATTTAATTGGTCAGACATGATTCCACTGCCCAAACGTTGCCAACACAGAAAAAACCTGTTACTGTAGTTAGTAACTGTAATGAAGTTACCGATATTTTAAAGGTAACTCGTTACTTTATTTCTTTCCTGCAAAATGTAACAAAATTACAGTAACATGTTACCTTTGTAGCGTGTTATCCCCAACACTGACAATAAGCATTAGAGCATTTTAACATCAATGTATCAAAATTCCGGGCTTTATAATATTTCGCTTAATTCTTCATGCTTATTCAGTAGTTGATTTAGTGCTATTCACAATGCCACAATGGATGAAAGTGGATTTCTACAGTTGGAAGTATGAAAAAGGTCCAAGACACAAACAGGCCCAAAGCAGGTCCAGTGCCCCCACATGGCCTATTGTAAGTACATTAAGTAAATAATAATTCAATTATATTCTGGAGTTGAGACATGAATAACAGTGTTCTAAAGATGCAATATTCATGTCATGGAGGCCAAGGCTGTGTAAGAGAGTTGGTGGAATGTAAAGAGCTAATCACTGAATACTAATATTTTTGAGTGGGGGTATGTGATTAGATGCAGGCCTAATTGCAAAGAAAGTCACACGTACCTGCAAAGCCTGTTTTGATGGTATCACTGCATTTAATTATGGCCATCCTATAATGGTAAATTGCATTTGTTTATGAAAATAGAGGGCTTGTTGGAGAGATATGCTTGACGTAAGCACTAATAATGTTATAAATTAATGCTTAATGTTAAAAAAGTGAGAAATACATAAATTATCTGTTCCAAGAAGTGGGGGGACTCCATAACCCTGCATTCAACACCCACTACATCCCAGCTAAATACTACAATGATATGTCACATAAGTATACAAGTATACAATTTTGATCCTGTGAGGGAAATATGGGTCTGGGGTGCATTTATCCCATTCATTAATTAGTGACACAGAAAGCACACAGTGCACACGCATCGAGATAAAGCACATACTGCCGCAGAGCAGTGGGCAGCCTGCTGTGGTGGTGCCCGGGGAGCAGTGAGGGGTTAGGTGCCTTGCTCAAGGGCTCCTCAGCTATGGATGTGGATGTGGGATTGAATTGGCCACCTTTCAGTTACAAGAACAGGCCCTAACCAGTAGGCCAGGCAACAGCCGCCCCAATCACGTGTTGTTCAACTTTGCTTAGCATTGCTCCAACTTTAATTAAGGCAGGTGGACAATTGGTCTGAGGCAAACTTATTTGGATGTTGGCATTGATCTACTGATGCTTCTCTCACACACATTTGAGGGAACTTGTGGAAAATAATGTATAGGCAAATGGTCCATTGGCCCTTGGACTTCACCTAGGCTTTCTCCAAAGCATCTGCTTGCTCTCATGGATGGCCTGGACATGCTTTTTTTTCAATTATGAGACAAAAAATATCTGCAGTAAGAAAATGAATGGGCCTTGCATAGTTAGAATGCTCTGAAGTATTACGCAACACACTACTTGATATATTAGGGCTAACAGCCGTCGAGTTGTCCTGATATAGGGGAGAAATGACAGAGACGGGAGCAAAGAATTCCATGACACAATAAGGGATGTCTCTAGAGACACATTCTCTTGCACCCTTCGTATTAGATCCACTCTTGTTGGTACCATCACACTTTATCATGTTTTTTTGTCTATTGT
>JAVQKI010255616.1:0-10225 GCA_036025975.1 Nematalosa erebi
GCAGAAATCATTCACAGTATGAAAGTCTGGACATTACACAAGTCAGATTATGCCAAAATCATTTTACAGCACACATTCACATTAATCACAAAACAGCAATATGCAAAATTACAACATACTAAAACACATTAATAAATGAAACCCATTTAGAGATCGAACTGCAGCACCTTCATTGTCTTGACTAACGAGTTTCATTTTTACCTGTCTTTTCAGAGATCCTTTAAGGGGACTAATATCTTGCAAAAGCATCATCAAGCAACCAATGGTGTGTGTGTGTGTGTGTGTCCACAGAATGCAGTGTTCACTCCTGTATAATTAGCGTGCTAAAGAAGTGACAGTGGGGACGCTGTGATAAAGTCTCTAATCTGTGCCTAAAGAAGCCTCCTCAAAGGCTCTCCAGGGAGGAGCGGCAGCTAGATCGCCTCGCTCTCTCGCTCGCCATTCTGTCTGGAAATGAGATTGGATCAAGATGAAAACAGCCACAGGTCCTGCTTTGCACACGTACAATTTTCTACAGCTAATGCTGTGGATATTAACATGATGGCGACGGGTAGCCTTGTTTATCGGACTCCATTATGTGATAATATTGTCAGACATTGTAATTGCTTAGTTTGATATGCAGTGGGATGGAATAATAGGCATTATGGGAAGGTTGAACAGGGTTGAACGGCATTAGCCTACTGGTATTTATAGACACTGAACATGCAGTAAACCAAGCTGGAAAATAAAGTTAACAAATGAAGAAGCCATTAACTAGCTAAATGGTTGACAGCAGCTAAAGGGCAGAACCAGACCACAACAAGACAGGAGATCAGAAAGAGAACTGAATGTGGAACAGAAGGTAGTTAGAAGCAAGACGCTGCATAAAAAATAAGGAAGACAAGACCAGGTCCAGAGAGACAAGACCATGTCATCCCACCACAATATAATCATGGCTAATTTACCAACTATTTTAATTTAATGGTTTACACATACACATTCATACTACTGACTCACCGCTTTAATGTACTTACAACACCCCTTGGGCCTGACCCTTACCCCCCCACCACCACCACCACACCCCACACTCACACACACTCTCAACAGCCTCATGTACATATATTGCTAAACCCAGATCTTCACTGACAGACCAAGCCAATCTACAGGATCAAATGACTAGACTGACATAAAGAATGAATGAATGAAATGATTAGACAGACAGACAGACAGACAGACAGTAGGTGATTAACTGTATTTGTATTACATTATCAGTCATAGTCACTCTGAAGTTAGAAACAGTCAAAATATGGTAATGCAGGAAAGTTCATCAGAGGCTCCTTTGAAATGTGAAATATGACAGATTATTCCTAATATGTGCAGTGAATGGTGGCAGTCACTAATGAGGCCATTGTACCTCTACTGCTCTCAGGATTTACTATTGCTTTGACTCCTACTACAGAACCACACAACACCATACAACAACCATACAACACCATACAACAACCATACAACACCACACAACAACCATACAACACCATACAACAACCATACAACAGCACACAACAACCATACAACACCACACAACAACCATACAACACCATGCAACACCACACAATAACCATACAACACCATACAATAACCATACAACACCATACAACACCATACAATAACCATACAACACCATACAATAACCATACAACACCATACAACACCACACAACAACCATACAACACCATACAACAACCATACAACACCACACAACAACCATACAACAACCATACAACACCACACAATAACCATACAACAACCACACACCACCACACAACACCATACAACACCACACAACAACCATACAACACCATACAACAACCATACAATAACCATACAACACCATACAATAACCATACAACACCATACAATAACCACACAACACCATACAACACCACACAACAACCATACAACACCATACAACACCCATTCGTAAAGAAACACTCAGTACATTTATATACACAATATGTTACTGTGTTGTAATAATGTCATTAATTAATTACCACCAGACCCTGTTCTGGAAAATGAATATCACATCCGAAGAGTCTCTGTTTCAAATGAGGGCCCAGGTTGGAGAAGCTCATCAGCCTGATTCAGGAGCAGTCATGGCCAGGTGCTAAAGGTGCACTGCTGATCTGATTCAGGAGCAGTCATGCCCAAGTGCTATAGGCACACTGCTGATCTGATTCAGGAGCAGTCATGGCCAGGTGCTATAGGCACACTGCTGATCTGATTCAGAAGCAGTCATGGCCAGGTGCTATAGGCACACTGCACACACGGAAGGGCAAAGTTCCCATGGGGCACTGCAGCTGAAAAGCAGCAAAGTGAGAAACAAAGAGAGAGAGAGTGTGTGTGTGTGTGTGTGTGTGTGTGTGTGTGTGTGTGTGTGTGTGTGTGTGTGTGTAAAGTGGCAGTGCTAAGTGTAAAGGGTGGAGGGTTAGGCGTGTCTGGAGAAGAAGCCTGATGTGTAAATTGCTGGTGTCCAGCAGCATGGTGAGGGCTGGCCAGGAGCCAGGCTCCAGCTCTGGGCCTCACGCCCTCTACAGGGCCGCACAAGCAAAGAGCTCTGGCAGCAGCACACCCCACAATGCCTTTATTTAGCATTCCCACACACACACACACACACACACCCACACACAATCAAACATTTAGTTCTTACTATACACTACTATACACTTACTGTGTAGAGTTACATTTATTGTTATCATAATAACATATTGCATTTAATGTAATAAACTGAAAATGACTATGACCTTAAAGAACATGCACACTCTTGCGTGTGTGTGTACACACACACTCTCCCAAGCTTGCCTGTATTGCTGTGAGCTGTGGTGTTGAGGATGAGACAGTGGCTGTGACCTTCAGAGGAAAGAGAGGCCCAGCAGGGTGGGTGAGTGAGTGTGTGTGTGTTTGTGTGTGTGTGTGTGTGTGTGTGCAGAAGCCACAGGTAAGATGACTCACCACACCCGGCCCACAGTCATAGCGGCAGCGGCTCGGAGCTCCGCCGTGCACAAGGCCCCGCTGCTAGCGTGGCACACACACACACACACTTGGCAAGCCGCGCCCGCTGAAGCGGCAGCCAGATGCCACAGGTCAGAACCGCCGGAGTAGGTGACACCCAGGGCTCAGTTTAATCAAACACCTTTTACCCACACGCCCCTTCTGCTAGGCTCCACTAAAACACCAAACCCTGCCATGAAGATGTGTATTTTTAGACACGTGTTGGATCTCATTTATATATCTATTTATTTACAAACTCACACGTCTCTTCTCCATGACCCCACAGCCCTGGCAGTGATAATTCACATATATCACGCACAAGAGGGGCAATGCCATCCCATTTTATAGATCTCTGTTCACGGGTTGACTGATGTGTTACAGTTGAGCCTGTGTAGAACATAAGAATTACTGCACTCTCAATGTGCTCTTGGTGAATGAGCATCTTTAGGAAGAAAGCCCCCTTAACCTTGGTGAGGGGAACAGCTTGCCTGTTTGCTTTTTTTCTCCTCCAGTGTATTTTCTATCCTCTTTCCAGGATTTACCTTTCCCGGTGAGTGTTTGTCGAACGCTGTTGTCTTGGCAGGAGCTCTGTTGATTTTCCTTGGGGCTGTAGCGTGTGATCTTCCCCCGTGGAACGCCGTGCTGAATCTAGGCTCTAAATACAGAGCACTTCAAACATAAGCTCCCCCTTCCCCCATCACGCTCAAACACACACACACAGACAAACACACACACACACAATTACACGTTCACACACACACACACACACACACACACACACACACACATACACACTTGCACACATGCAAACTCCCCACCACCCCCCAGTCTGCCATTGATGGGCTCATAACTAAGGTGGCTCATTGTGTAAATCCAGTGCTGGGCTGGCGATCATCGAGCTGTGTTCATACGCTGTTGTTCCTCCAGAGGAAAGTGCTGATGCTGTGTGAACAGGCTCATCAGACTCAATGGATCCACTAATAATGGACTCCCACAAGCAGCCGCGCTAACACAGCAACCGCGCAGATGGGGAGCCAAAACAAAGCAGCTACCTTAAGGCTGAGAGAGAGAGAGAGAGAGAGGGAGAGAGAGGACTCCTTCAGTACCACATGGTGATCACTCTCATGAATCAAACTATTCACGCTTAAAAAGATTTATATTTACAAGTATATGTGTGTCGATGGGAGTATGTGTGTATTTATTTTGTGCTTGTGTTTGTGTGTGCGTGTCTGTGTGTTTCTGTGTGTGTGTGTGTGTGTGTGTGTGTGTGTGTGTGTGTGTGTGTGTGTGTGTGTGTGAGTACGCAGATCCAGACAGACATTTATTTTTACAATCATTGTGATTGTGACATGAATTGTGACATGAACATTTTACATTATATGTAAGAAGACACATATTTTCAGAGTGATAAACTATCATCTCTTTGTAGACAGTGTGGAATTTCTATATTTCTATGCAAACCAGTGCATTCTTTATAAACAGGTTCATTTCTTTAAAAGTTTCTTATAACAATGTAACAGATTTCAGCATTGGGTGCACTAAATACTGACTCTAGATCAGATAGGCTGAGAGTGGCCTCTCCCTCACGCCAGATGTCTCTACTTCTCTCATTTGATTAATGACTGTAACCAATTAACAGAATCCACATTTCACAGTGCAATGCACAGGCAGTCTGGATGTCATCCACACCTATCACTGATTACCTTGATCATGGCTCCCATCAGCCGATGTGTGTGAAACTAGTGGATGCATCAAGACATAAGAACACCAGACAGACAAGTCATACCACAGCACTAAACATCAGAGACATCACAGTGCAGTATGGAACTGCTTTCCCCCACATTTACTAAGCAATGTATGTAGCAATGTCATTTCCACACATTAAAGTACAAACATGGAACTACTTTACCTATATATAGCAGCTTTGAAGTCATGCAGATGCTAAACAAACTTCCATTAGGGAGAATGGCACATCATTCGCCCCAGTGCCTAGTTATTGAGAATCCGACCTTGCAAATTTGCTTTCGGTGGCCTTATAAAATGTTCTATTATCTAGCCTTATGAAATCATGTTTAATACCTCGTCAGTCAACATAGCTTTTCAAAAATAATCATTGCTGGTTCCTATCCTTTGACTTGTAAACAAATCAGCATGTACTGTATTAGTGAGAATTTCAGATGGTTGTGTAAAAAATGCTTAGAATTACAAAGTTACATTTTTACAGTTAATCCCATTAGAATGGATCAGATGTTCTCAGAGATGAACTCTGAGAATAGAGTGTGGAGGAGAATGTGTGAGATTAGAATGCTGCATTTTCTCTTGAACTCTTGAACACGTTTAAATATCAATACCTCCAGATAGCTGCCGAAGTGCTCTATTATCCCTTGTGTTCCTGCAGTCTTGACTTCCTGTGGTGTAACTGGTTGAGCCTCACGTTAGCAGTCACAAGGTCTTAGGTTCGAATCCCAGCTGGCACAAACACAAGTGGGCTCTCCCTGCTGCAGTGTGTGTTGGGTGTCTGTGGTCATTGTGTGCAGTGCTTCTCTCAGTGGAGTCTTTGCCTTCACAGACACCAAATAGTAAAGTAGGGGAACTCTGCCCAGTCAGTTGAAGCCCTTAGGACTAGGGTCGATCCCCCCCTCACACGTGATACCCATAGACTCTATAAATCGGTGATACCTCCTCTGTTATAAACTCTAAGCGCAACCAGTGATTTACAGTGTACATTTCATCAGTGTACAAATTCAATGGCTTCATGTTTCATTTTTGCTACAAAGCCATCAGATTCCATCGTTATTACAAATCCATTACAAAGTCAAGGTGGAAGAAACAGCTCTGCAGTTAACCAAGTTCTCCAGTATGAACCCTGAGGGTATGAGGGAAGAACCTTTAGGAGGAGGAGGAGGAAGAGGAGGAGGAGTCAAGAGGAGGAGTCCAAATGAGGATGGCAGATTCACCAATCATCTACATCTGCCCTGCCATGTCAGGTATGTCTCCTCCAAGCACAGATATGACCTCTGACCAGGAAGCTGTTGTTGTTGCTGTTGACAGTGTGGATCGCCAAAGAGATGAGCTTTCCCAAACGGTTGCCAGTGAGTCCAGTAAGGGACTGGACTGAGACTGATATCCTCCATAATCATCTATTTATTCACCACCACTCCATGGCTTTGGGTCATTATTATCTCTCTGCATCCAGTCAAAAAAATTGTCTTTTTACAGTAATTGTTTTTTTTTTATTAACAAGTTCTTGCTGAGAGTTGATAATAAAATCACCATGAATTTGAAGCTCAGTTATAATAACAGTTTAACAGTTGCGGTTTTACTGCCTCACACCTTGGCTCTTGTATTCTCCCCCCGCTGTTGCAGACGCGTGCAGGAGAGAGGAGGCAGATGATGGGGAAGACAAGGGCCCTGTCTTGCCCACTCTGGCCTGTTATAGCCTCTTATTGGAAGACATCAAACCCCATAAATACTGAGGCGAAATGGAGGTGTCAGCTTTGCATTCAGTCGAGAGGAAAGGAGAGGAGAAGAGAGGAGAGGAGAAGAGAGGAGAGGAGAGCTGTCAGACAAGAAGAGGACCTGGTGAAAGAGCGAGCGAGAGATTTACAGTGAAACCACAGAGGAAGAGAGAGAGAGAGAGAGAGAGAGAGAGAGAGAGATTTACAAAGGGTCCGGAGAGAAAGAAAGCGGAAGGGAGAGGGTGAGACGGGTGGGGGGGTCTGGTGGGGGTGCAACAGGGACCTGTCACCTTTCACTGTTCAAAGGATGAGGAAAATATGCACAGGCAGTGTGAGGAGACAAGATCAGAGGTTTTCCTGTTTGTGAGTGTGTGTGCGTGTGTGTGTGTGTGTGCTACGTGCATGTCTTAGAGTGTAGAGGGGAAAGTCTGTGTGTATGTTTGTGTATGTGTACCCTCTGCATATCTTCTGAACAGTATGTTCAAGATTTAAGGAATATTTTGCTTTTAGCGTAGAAAATCAACCCAAAATAATCTCAGCCTGGTAGAGATGAAATACAGTAATTCCAACAGGTTAGTTTGAGTTTGAAGAAATGTGATGTGCAGTGAGGAGCTTACTGACTGCTGCTGACTGAATGTGCACACACTCACAAAGAGGCAAAGATACTTACAGTGATAGACACAAATACACACCTGATCACACACACAAACATTTTGTACATCACACACACACACACACACACACACACACACACACACACAAACATCTATCATTTATATAGGATTTATGATATAGACTACTGTACAAATATGCATACTGTAAATTTGCAAAGAGATTCATTCCTCATGTATGTTTGGCTGTGGGTGAGGAGAGGAACACTGTACCATATAACTGAACTCTCCACACTTACACTACATCATTCATCTCCAATCTTCTCCTGTTGAGCGCCTACTCAGTGGCCTAGGCTAGGTGCATTTCAGCTCGTCAGCTGAGCACACCTGTTGCCATATGTGCCTCATGTGTGATTTTACTGTACACCCACATATGTGCATGTGTACACACACACACACACACACACACACACACACACACACAGGTAGTTCATGGCTCTGAGGTGTCCTGAGGAGCTCCTGACTGCAGTCCGTTTGACCCTCCCAAGGACTCGTCTCCTGCCGCAGCTCGCTCTGACAGCTGAGTGCTGCCTTGGACGGGCTCCACCTAGCCTCCCACTGATGGAGGCCCGAGCAGAAGAGGAAGACAAAAGCTGATTAAAACCAAACCCATCTGTTTGGCTGCTGCTCTGCTGGGGACGAGAGGCATGACTGATGATCAAACACCTTGTGGCAAGCTTCTCCACACTGTCAACACATCCTCAAATCTGCAGCCATCTCACACACACACACACACACACACACATACGGGCTCCCAGCACAAGGAAAGTGAGTCACTCACAACAACAATGTCATTTTGACACAAGTTACAATAAATACAGAGCCCAGGAAGAAACCCGTTATCCAAAACATGCTAACCTGACTTGATATGACATGACAGATCACTCAGGCAGATAATGCTCTGTTTTGCCAGGAGAGGTGAAATTTCTGAATTTTTCGGTTAAGCCCCTTTGAAGTAAACGACCCAGTAACACACTGACATTTTAACCTACAGCAGGTCTGTGTCTGACCCAGGGCCTTGTGCTAGTCTAATGAGCGAACTCTCTCACATGTTTGAGTCTTACCCCATACATAGCTTCTGCACACTGGCATGGAGATGGGCTGCATCCCTGCACTGCAGTCTTTTAAACATTTATGTAGTTAGAAAGAGTAAATATTACCGCTTGCATAACTGGAGAACACTAGAGCATTCCCGATACACCAAAACGTGCTATTCCACAACAGCAGACATCCGGCTCACCGTCAAACTTCCGATGATCCCAGGCGAAAGTGGGTCAAGCATTCCCAAGGTTCTCCAGAGAGGATTAGACACCGAGGTCTGACATGATTAATTAAGTGTCCTCCGATTGCATCAAATAAACCAAGGGAATACTTCTGTTTATAGTGCGATTGAACCACATTAGGCACTCATTTGCCTTCCATCTCACTAAGTGTTCCCCAGTGGTCATCTAACTCTCTTACTGTGCTCCCAGTCCTCCATCGCTCCTCAGAGTCTGTGGCCCCTCAGATTGGGTCTGTCTGACTTGTTTTACAGTCCAAACCATCAGAACTGCTCTGGGTGTGTCTTTAGGGTCTGAAGCAGTTAAAACAGCTCTAACCAGCTCTACTGGTTAAAAGCAATTTAGCTGCCTCTTATAGAAAGCAATAGGAATGCTTCACTCTTGTGTGTAGAATACTATTACTGCAAAATGCTGTTGGGAGAAGAGAACTAACTGAATTCAATTAGAACTAGGAGTTGTGGGAATGCAAAGGGTTAATTCCATCATAACCTGAAAAGGTAATTTATGACACAAATATAGCTCCAAATTACACTCACACTTTTGGGGGTCCAGATGTGACCGAAGACCTGTTCCATCTTTGGAGGATTTCCTCAAGCATTCCATTCTGTGTCTCTGGCTAATCTAAAGTGGCACACTCTCTGAATAAAGATGAATAATAGCTTTTCACCAGTAAGCATCCAATTAATAATTTATCACCATCCCTGGTGTAGAATATACTGTACAAGGAAAAGAGGCATTGAGATGTTTCTAACTAACACAGTTTATCACTCTCAATAACTGTTTGGAGTGGTTTAGTACTTTCACCATGAACTCTAATTACCTGAAAAATATGAAACTCAAGAAGGCCTTTGATTTGAAGTTTGAAGACAGTTGTGTAAACTTGTTTGGGGGACAAATGGACAGCATCAAAGTGTCAAATAGTCTATGAGTGCGGCGGATGATGCACGGCATCTGGGGCTAGAGGTGGTGTACAGAGAGAAACGCTGGCCTCTGCCTCTCTCAGGTAGGGCAGCTTTATGCTGGCTGATGTATGGCAGATTGTCTTACCACTGGCTGTCTGAGGACATCAATTCGCGAGATGTGAAAGGAGAGTTGAGACTCTTTTCTCCATTGGCAGGGCCTGTGTCTGTCAGGGTTTGTTTGTGTTAGATTAAAAACGTCTTTTTATGTGAAAACTTCAGACAATTAGAAGCATAAATACAGAAATAAAGATGAAAATGATGGATGATGAAGTGCTTCTTCACTCTGAGACATTCTCAAACCGCATGAGACATGATTCACCAGTCAACTAATCACTCCACAGACTGCTTTGTTCTTTTTGGTCTCTGCTACACATTTCACCATGAAACCAACAAAGTCTAATTTGTGTTCCCTGCTGTTTGCATCAGGTGGAAGATCAGGGCTCAGGCTGGTCAGTGTCACCCGCGAGAGAGAGAGAGAGTGAGAGAGAGAGAGAGAGAGAGAGAGAGAGAGAGAGAGAGAGAGGCTGAGCTGGACAGGCTGAGGGGTGTTTGTTACTCTGGTATTGATGCCATGGTCAGCCCCCTCCATTCCAGCATCCATCAGCGCCATCTCCCCTCCCTCACCTGCTCCTTCACTGTCTCCTGTGTCACAGCATGCATTGTTAGCCCCAGCAGGATGGTCATTATGATGGCTCGCTATCGACCTCCCTCGACAAATAGACATGTGCCAGCCAACACACACACACACACACACACACACACACACACACACACACACACACACACACACACACACACACACACACACACACACACACACACAACCC
>JAVQKI010255774.1:0-11124 GCA_036025975.1 Nematalosa erebi
CACACAGACACACACACACACACACTCTCTTTCTCTCATTCTCTATCACACACACACACACACACTCTCTCTCTCTCTCTCTCTCTCTCTCTCTATCACACAAACCACACACACACACACACACACACACACACTCTCTCTCTCTTTCTCTCACTCTCTATCACACACATACACACACACACACACACACACACACTCTCTCTCTCTCTTTCTCCCTCTCTATCACACAAACACACATACACACACACACACACACACACATACACACTCACTTTGTCTTTCTCTCTCTATCACACACTCTCTCTCTTTCTTTCTCTCTAACACACACACACACACTCTCTGTCTCTCCCTGTCTCTCTGTCACTCACTCACCCACACACATTCTCTCTTCTCTTCATACCTCCTTTTCATGGAGATGGAACCATTTTTGCCATTGTGCTGTGGTTTGTTTAGTGTCATGCAGCAGATTCTTTATGGTGTATGGAGGTCCAGATGAGAGCGGCTGATAGCGATGGATACGTGTAAACAGAGCTGGGTGCAGTGACACAGCAGACGCCGGCCCTTAGCTCTGCAGGGCCATTGTCAGACACAGGATATGCGGGTATTTGGATAGGCTTGTTTTGTTCTGCTCTGATAGAGTTCTCTCACTTGTTACCTGAACACACCCATAGAGAGAGAGAGAGATTCTCACACACACACACACACAAATATCTTCTGCTTCAGTGATGCACACCCACTGCGCCAACTCTTGTAGCTCACTTTGTCGCCCGGTGGTTTGTGATGTAGGTTCAGATGTATCTGTTTGTCCTAAACAGGTCAGGGAACTAAAAGGAGTATGTGTGTGTGTGTGTGTGAGTGTGTCCTATCTTATCTGTCTTTATCCATGTTTGGATATGGAACGCACAAAATTGCAAGTGTTTTCAAGTGCTCTCTGCTTGTTCTCCTGCTTTTGTGTGTGTATGTGTGTGTATCTTTTTGGAAGGTTCTGGATAAGTGTATGTGTGGCTGTGGGGTAGGATGCAGTATGCCATGCCATGTGTGTGTGTGTCCCAAATTAAAGGGCGTTGGAGCGATGTCAGCACATAGCCATTGCATCTGCCAGGCAGATGTGCACAGCTGTCCCTCTCTCTCTCTCTCTCTCTCTCTCTCTCTCTCTCTCTCCCTCTCGTTCCCTGAACTTGTTCTTTCACTTTTTTCTTATTTCATATCTTTCTTTCTCTGACTCTCTTTTTTCCCACTCTATCACCTTTTCTTGTGTCTTCTTTATCCTCTCATCCGATCCGTGTCTCTCATCTCTCCATCTGAAGCTTGTCATTTTCTCTTAGCCCAAGAACAAGCATGGCGTATCGTAGGCGAACACACACACACGCACACACACACAAACACCATCTCACTCATGCTAAATCTGTTGTATTCCACTGTAGTCCTATTATCCACTTTCTGTCACAGATTCTCATATCCATGCAGATTCATACATGTTTATGCACATAAATGCACACACACACAATATGTAAAATTCTGCTGACAGACACATTGCCACTTTTCTCTGTGGGTGCTCTGTTGCTCTGTGTACAGTAACCCTGTGTGTTTGTGTATGTGTGTGAGTTTGTGTGTGTGTGTGTGTGTGTGGGCTCCTGCCGGGACCTGTCTGTTTAACCTGATTGTGATTGACGTTCGGCGAGCATATGGCATGGTGCTGTTGCCCCGGGGACAGGGGCAGAAGCTCGCAGGAAGCACACTGATTTATTAAAATGCCAAATGGCTGGGGCCTGGTGCGATGGGTGACGGGTTGACACACGTCCCAGGCGCTGGCATGGCTGAATGTAGGTCATAGGAGGGCGACTGAGATGGCACAGCGCGGGGTAGTGGGCTCTGGAGATGACAAACGGAGGGAAAGGAGAGGAGAGGAGGAGGAGGAGGAGAGGAGCGAAAGCCAGATGGACAGACTGGTAGCAGCAAAAAAGCGAGGATAGACTGTGAGAGAAAGCGAGAAGGATAAGAAAAAATGAGAAGAAACAGAGAGGGATAGAGAGAGAAGAGAGGGATCACCAGAGACGGATCGAGAGTTAGCTTTTGTGTTTTCTGAGAAAACTCAGCTGTGTGTGTGTGGTCAGTGGCTGTCCCTGGAGGGATTTTTTTCTGGAGGCTTCCTTGACCATTTTCGGTAAAGATTTATTTTCCCCTGTAATAAGCACAATCACGCTCCGCCAAGCCCAGGGCTGAAGTTTGGCAAGCTTGGATCCCCTACCATTTGCTTTTTTTGTCCATTTTGTGTTTAGTGTCACAGTTTCAGAACCATAGGGAATCTAGTTTAATCTTCACATCGTAAATATGCAGCAGGACATCAGCAGAACAGACATATTCAACTGTTAACCATTAACCAGGCTACTGGGGCATTTTCATTATTGCCGGGGGGCATTCTGTTGCTGGGGTGTCCACAATGCCGAGAGGAGACACCGAAAACAAAGTAGTGCTCTCACAAGCATGTTGTGTCCTAGTTTGACACACTCACCGTTTGACCTGCAGAGTGAGTGGAAAACCAGATGAGTGGGGTTGAAAGGTCACGAGGTCGTAGTCATCAACCATGTTTCCTTTTATTTGTGCTCTGGAGGCAGCAGCTCTCCTGGACCTGTCTGTTTCGGGGTATTTCCCTCTAGGCCACCGTAACCAACCATGTTCACCCCCTCTTCCTTGTCCCCTTCTGGCTTATAACTTTTGTTTCAGGTCTGGGCTTTTTTTGGGAGGGGGGGATTTGTCAGGGTCAGGGCAGTCAGGACCCTTTAGAGATGAGCTGGTCGTCTTTGTTTGGGGAGATTTCACGCTCCACAGCTTGCTTTCTCCTTAGTGACCCGGTGGAAACGTGGAAGCTTTTAAACATCTCCTCCTCTCCCTCATGGGCCGCATGGGTCCTCACACTCACTGGAGTCTCCTCAGTGACCTTTCACCCCCAAGATGTTACCCAAAGGTTCCCTTATCATTCTGAATTTGGATGGAAAATATATGCATGTGGTTTCAGCAGTTGCGTAACTTTTCCTTAAAGGCATTTGAAGGTGACCGAGTATGCAAATCTGTGTTTTGAATGACAAACAAAACTTTTTTAACTCTTTTGGAAATTTTCATTCTCACAGAAGAACCTAATGGTATATGTACAATGCATGATCACATGCTACGTTCTTACATTGAGATTTGTACAAATGGTGATACAGTATGTATGGTATTTGTCTTTGACTGTTAAATCGATACAGTTGTGTGTCTTGGACTTGCGAAACGATATGTTGAAACAGCAAATTTAGCATGATGTATGTTTCAGTGTCATGTGAATGATGAGCTGTCAAACTGGATTCATAACAGACTTCAAACTCTGACTGGGACAGATTCCAGACCATTGCGTTACACCCTGTAATTTGGCAGGTTCTTACAGTAAATCACTTATCAGGGCATCAGTTGAATGGCTCCGAAGCATTGGAATGTGTTGTGCTCCTAATAACCTGGATCTGCCGCAGGAATGCAAATGACTTTTTCCATGTAAATGTACCATTTAATGTGTCTGCTCACAGGAAATAATGCCCTTGTTTAACACTGGCACCGCCTTACCTGAAACCAGGAAGTAGGACAGAAGAGCGGTAGCTGTCTAGCTGACAGTCTCTCTTCTCTTCCCCTTCTGTCTTCAGGATTCTAGAACAGAGGGGACGTCTATTGTTGTTGCCCCCGGTGATGTGAGAGTCATTCCAGTGCCAGGCTGTAACAGAACGGGGCTTTGTGACGAGGGCCAGGCAGGTAAAGCATGGGATTGGCCTCTGGAGCCAGGAACCACAGCCCACTTCCCAGCACACCC
Organism: Nematalosa erebi; assembly: GCA_036025975.1. Classification (NCBI taxonomy): domain Eukaryota; kingdom Metazoa; phylum Chordata; class Actinopteri; order Clupeiformes; family Clupeidae; genus Nematalosa; species Nematalosa erebi. The sequence goes on from JAVQKI010255774.1 coordinate 3,836, forward strand.
AGGGACCCGACACCATCTTAGCCCCAGACCTGCAGTCCGAGGTGAGTACTCACTCAAACGCCACTGGCTGGGAGGGAGGGTTGATGATTTGAATTTGTGTGTGGATGACAGTTTTAGGTAGGTGTGGATTAAAAGTGCTGAAGCATAATAGACTTATCTCTTAACACTATTAATGTCTAAGTCAGTTTATATGTATAATGTCGGCAAATGTAGGTCTTCCTTTTCGGTCTGTCGCATTTTCCCCAGTAGTTTTGGTGAGGCCTATTGCAGCTTCAACTTGGTACAACCAGTTTAGCTTAGCAGCAGCCTATACCATGGTGTGCCCAACAGAAGTTTGGGAGGAGCTTGTGTCGTTTTGACTTATTGGCTACACACATCTTTGCTTTACGTTGCCACTTAACCCTCAAGCCACACCATGTGTTCTGGCACCCCGCCTCCTGCTCTATCACCCCCTCATTCACTCGCAATAACATCACTGATTACAACATATACAGGGGGTCACTATTCCTCATCACTGCAAAACATCTCAGTAACCCTGGTCAGTTATTTCACGCCAAACACACTGTCAGCAGACCCCCTGTAGAACTCTCCATTGAGATGGGCGAGCCTGTGAAAGCCCCGACTGTCCGTCGTAATTCAGTTCTGAGGTGTGCCTCATTCTCATTAGCCTTCTCGGGTTTAGTGCTAAGCTTCTTTATGCTTACCTGATTTAAACTTGCTGATATATTAACCTTGTCACCTCAGTCTCTGCTGGTTGGTCCTGCTTTGGTGGAAGCCTGTTTGTTTCTCTCCTCCGGCGCTGTTATGTTAACTGTGAGTGCTTTTTTTTCCATCAGCAGCAGCAAATGTGTCTGCTGCTCGATCTGACAACAACAGTCAGGCTGTGTAATGTAATTAGTATTGAAATGAGGCCAGCTGCTGGGCTCACAGTCCCATGTCATGGCCAGCAAATGTTTGGATTATCTCATGCGTTTCACGATGACAAATGTTACGCTTATAATTTCGGTCTTGGTGAAGTCAGCGGTCTTGGTAATTATAGGTGATTTAGTGCTGAAATTGTTTTCGTGACGGCCAAGGAGCCGAAGGAAACTCTAAAAATATACCCCACCGAGACGAAAAACACAACTCTGGTGTGAAAACAAAGTTACTTGAAGTGGCACAGACAACCTCCCAATCTAAATGTATAGACAACAAGTTACTAGACAACACAACATAACATAACATGTTAGCAACCAAACTTGCAAGAGGTTACGCTACCACTAATGTCATGCCTCTGATCCCGCCTGGTGTGTCGGCAGTGTGCAGATCCTCTCGGCCTTCTGAACACTTTCCCCTGCTCTCATTTTCAACATGGGGGTCATCCAGCAAGGTCAGTGTCACAATGCTAACAGCTTAGCGGGATTAGCCTCCCCCTCGGCTTGCTCTGAGCTAGGAGATTAGGGCGGCCATTGAGCCACACGTGTCTCAATAGAGGCAATAGCAGCCCAGGGGCCGTGCTGTGTCTGCCTGTTCTGTTGTGGGTTGTGTATGGATCACTTTGGTCTGATAAGTTCTGTAAGTTATCTGTTATCTGCCATGTTGCTTCCTGTGTCAGAACGGCCTGTGGCACGTTTCCCTGGGGAGGTTCATTGTAATCTTTACCAGATTCAATTAGCGCCTTGTGTTTTACTTATTTAAAACGGAAGTCCCTAAATAAGTTTTAGTAAGTGTCATACTGCCTTTGAGTCACTTACCACTTATGATCTCACATACCCCCTCTCCCTCCCTCCCTCCCTTTTTCTCTTTCATCCGTCTTTACTTTCTCCATCTCACACATTGAGAACACACATCCGCTGTTCATAGACACACAAATAGACCCACATATGGTTCTTATGTAAGGAGAGATGGTGGGGATGAGCATTCTGGGAATAGTGTAATTAATGAGAGTGACAGAACGGATGTGTGTGTGTGTGTGTATGTGTGTGTGTGTGTGTGTGTGTGTGTGTGTGTGTGTGTGTGTGTGTGAAAATGATAGAAGGAGACCATGAATGAGAGATTGAGAAAGGGACCTTCAAGATCAAATGAGAGCAAGAACTTGTGGGTGTGGTGCTGTGTGTGTCTATGTGTCTGTAGTCTATGGTTATTTATTACATGCCCTTTGTGTATAGTTAACTATTTTATCTCAAGATTTACCGCAATAATAGTAAATGTACAGCAGTGGAAAATGTGAAGGGAGGCTTTAAGTCAGTCTGTGTTGGAAAAGGACGGCAAGGAGTAGGCGGATGAAATCTCTGGGTATGAGAAGCCGTTTTAGATGAAGAAACTTCACAAGAGGGATAGACAGAGAGCGAGAGAGAGACCAAGACTGAGAAAGAGAGAGAGAGGGGGAAGATAGGCAGAGAATGTAGAAGAGAGAGTGAGGGAGAGGGAGCAATGGAGAGAGAGAGAGAGGCCATCTGTTGATTTAATTATTTTCAATTTAAGATTCTCCTTGATTAATTATTCAAGTCAAGTTCGCTGTTTCTCCCTCTTTCTCTTCCTCTCCCTCTGTCTCTTCCACACACACACACACACACACACACACACACAGAGAGAGAGAAACAAACAAACTTGTGGACACCCAGACACAAAAACCTCTCAAACACAACACACATGGCTTCCACACTCCCACACGCCCATGTCCTCTGTATTGCTGTAGCGGCTCTTCGCCGCTTGCTTAATTAGTGAATGTTGCTGATGTGTGCTGACGACACTCTTCTCTCTGCTCTGTAATTGCCTGTTCTGCTGCGAGCGGCGCTGGGAACTGCCTAACAGGAGGTTAACGTCTGGGTTAGATGTAAAAGATCTATCCAGAGGGAACTTGTCTCTGCTGCAGTGATACTCCCCTAATGACTAACATGATTTTGACTTTAACACTCTTTTCAACTCTACTTTCAACTCAGCTCAACTCCAGGTTTGCTTTGTGCAGCTTGATACTGGGTCATTCATTGTGTTGGAAATGTTGCTGGAGCAAACAAACATTTAGTTCTATTAATCTGACAGACCCTTTCTTAATCCAAAATATCTGCAAATAAGACAGATTCTATGATGAAGAAGTGTATCTTCATGTTGAATGGGAGAACTGTGTGATTTTGAAGGTGACCCTGCATGCCGTTAGGCCAATGTATCTGCTGTGTTTGTTATCTCAGTATTCAGACCACAGATGTATTTAAGAGTTGTAGGAGTACAGAGAGCACAGGCCGGGGCTTTGCCCCCTGTCTGTTTGAACATTGGGCTGCAAAGCCTCAGCCAGTCTATGTAAAATGAGATGTTGAATAATCTGCTCATGGTCTTTGGGGAGCAGTATTTCTTACTGCCAGGTGCACAAACACAGGACCCTCACACACAGTGCACACACACACACACACACACACACACACACACACACAGACACACACTTGGTGACACACATGCTAGCTAACAACTGTGTTCCCCCTTGGAGGTCAAACATTCCTGCGTGGCATGGTTGGGATTCTGGGTGATTATGACCAGCAGCTTTCCTCCCCAGCCCTCAGACATGTGCCTGCACCAGGGCAAACACACACACACACACAGAGAAAGTGTGCTAATGGGTGTGGGGTCAGTTAACACAGTAAGTCAAGTAACTCTCGAATGCTAGAATGCTTAGCACCAGTGGTGTTTGTAATGTGATGATTAGATTGTGATTTTGTTTTGTCTGACTTCCATAAAAATATCTTCAGTACAACAAACAACATATTTTTTGGTATTTAGTTTGTGTGTATGTGGAAACATAATACACACAACAAAAACAACTAAAACAAACAATCAAGGATGTCTTGACCTTAATCCACCATCTTAATGAAACATTGAGAAGCTAAAGCCCTTTCTTGGACAAGGGTTTGCAATTTGAAACATTCCAATGAGAGATTCCATGGCCATTTTCATTTTTGTTCCCTGTGTTGTCATTGAGTGGAGAGGACATGAGGTTGTAGTGTCAGATGTGACGGGTGGCTTGTTCTCTTCCTAGCGTCTTCCTCTCTTTTGTATTTGCTGTGTGTCTGTATATATTTGTATGCATGTATGTGTGTGTGTAGTCCTTTGTCTGCTATGCATGTTGTGCTGTCTGTGTGTGTATGCATGGATATGATTGTACGTATGTGCTTCTGTATGTGATCCTGTATGTGTGTGTGTGTGTGTGTGTGTGTGTGTGTGTGTGTGTGGCATTGGAAGCCTCTATGACCTCTTCGCTGGGAGGTTCCTGAAGCACATGTGTCGGTGACACTGTGAAGATGTTCCTGTGCTTTAACATGCGCCGACAACTGAGCTCCCCCACACACTGCACTCCCACAGGGATCCTGACAGCCTGTCTGTGAGTGTGTGTGTGTGTGTGTGTGTGTGTGTGTGTGTGTGTGTGTTTGTGTGTGTGTGTGTGTGTGTGCGTGTCTCATGGGGTCACTGTGCGCTCCCATGGGGATGTGGACAGCCTTCTTGTGTGTGTGTGTGTGTGTGTGTGTGTGTTTCACGAGGTCATCATGTGTGCAAGAACGGAACTCCCTGACATCTTTGGCTGGTGATCTTTTTAGCTTGAAGCAATTTTGATCACAACAGTGATGGTTTGGTAGAATGGGGGTTGGTGAATCGGTGTTGTGTGTGTGTGTGTGTGTGTGTGTGGGAGAGAAAAAGAGGACCTGTATAGGCATTCTTTGCATAAATGTCTTTGTGTGTGTGTGTAACCTTTTCACATCTACATGGGAGTGTGTATGTCGACACGTCTGAGTGTGTTTTGGCTGTGAACTGTGTGTGCGGAGTGACAAAGGCCTTGTGTACACCATGCTTGTGAGTGAGATTTGAGTCACACCTGTACAATTGACGGCTATGGAAGGCTGTTATGTCTATCAGGCTGTATGTTTTTGAAATGCGTGTGTGTGTGTGTGTGTGTGTGTGTGTGTGTGTGTGTGTGTGTGTGTGTGTGTATGTGTGTATGTGTGCGTGTGTGTGTGTGACCAGTGTGTGATGCTGTGTAAGCACATGTTAGCTCCCAGCGCTTGCTGCTTCCTTAGAACAACAAGCTAACTTGGACCACATAGTCTTTCACCCATTCTGATGAACTTCTGTTTTGACTGAACTTCATTGTTTTCTCTCGCCCTTGAGACACACACACACACACACACATACACGCACACAGACGCGCATGCATACAGACGCCACACAGACTCTAAATACATAGACACACACACACACACACACACACACACACACACACACACACATACACACGCATGCATACAGGCACCACACTGCTTCTAAATACATAGACCCACATTCACACACACTCACACACACTCACACAAACACACATCAAATAAAGCCAAATATTTTCTTTTGTTAGCACTGAAAGTCCAACTGAAAAGAGCCCATAACGCTGGGTTCTGCCTTTTTTTTTTTTTTTTGTACAGTCCTTCAATTGTTTTTAAACGCAACAACACAGACAGGAGATCAAAAATGGGCGAGTGGATAGAAGGGAGATATCTAGTGGAGGGAAGCTGGAGATGCTGACAAAGAGAGATGTGTGTCTTTTTCTGATGTCTTCATATCTGGAGGGGGTGATTTTACAGTGTGACTCCCTGTCTGGGGTGCCTTCCCCTCCCCCACATGAACCTTTGGACAGGGCTGCTGCTGCAGGAGTACTGCAGGGTGAGTGTGCGATAGGCTACTCCCACAGTCTGTAACACACTCATACGCTAAACATGCATTATAAACACACACACACACTTACACATACACACACACACACACACTTACAGGCGCTCACAAAAACATTTATGCAGATATTCAAAATATAGGCATGCTTAAAGACACCTTCACATACACAGGGTATTTATGCTGTCACGCACACACATACGCATACACATACACACACACACACACACACACACACACTGACAAACATACACTCATGCACTCACACAGTGCACACAGCCCAGCCACAATGCCTCGCTGGTTTTCGTCTTAAACGCTTCGCTCCCAACCCCCACTCACACTGGAGTGCACCCTATTACTACACCAGCCACCCACGCAGTCAAGAAATGACCCACACTCACACACACACACACACACACACAAACTCACACACACATGCTCAGACTCGTTTGAACGTTTGGCATCCGGAGGTTTGGCTCTCTGTGGCCTTTGATCTGGAGTTGCCGATTGCTGCTGGTGACGCTTTGCTTATTTTTATTTATTTATTTATGCATTTATTCCTTAATATTTGTCCCCCAGGCATGGATTTAACACCCCCCCCCCACACACACACACACCTCCCCCCCCCAACCCCCACACATTTCTCTCCTCTCATCTTCTCTCTTTTCTCCATTTCTCTTTGATTCACGGTCTGATAACTTGATGAAATAATCCACCATAAAAATGAAATGTATAAGATCGCTGGTGTCCATATACATGTGTGTGTGTGTGTTTGTGTGTGTGTGTGTGTGTGTCCTGCGTGCAGTCGCCACAGTGGAACGGCGTCCCCAATAGGCTTTTTTTTCCCCATTGATTTCCTTGGCGTGACAGAGAGCGATGGCTTCTTCGAAAACACAAGCCTCTATTCTGCTACTCACAGAAGAGGATGTCGTCTCTCCCCACATGTCTCTTCTCTCTTCCCTCTCTCTCCCCTTTCTCTTCCCTCTCTCCTCTCCCACACAGTCAGTAGGTTGTGGCGCTGCCTTGCAGAGGGGCTCCACTGATGAACTTAGCAGCTGTGGGCTCAGAAACATTACAGATGTGAATAGAGCACTAACTGAGCCATTGGGCAGGGGGATAAAGGGGCTTATTGGTGTATAATAGGTTATTGGGGCTGCGCAAATGAAAGGACGGGGATCGGGGATGTTATATGGCTTTTTATGGACACACTATAAGTAGTGCCCATATGGGGGGGACTAAGGATTTACTGATGGGACAAAGGCCACTAAATGCCTTAGTGTGTGCGTGTGTGTGTGTGTGTGTGTGTGTGTAGCTGTCTGTGTGTGTGTGTGTGTGCGTGTGCGTGTGCATGTGTTTGCATGTGTATGTATGTGAAAGTATGCAAGCATTTGTGTGTGTGTGTCAATGTGTGTTTGTGTAGTGTTTGTAAGTGTCTGTATTGTGAAAGTGAGAGAGCGAGAGTGTCTGCTTGTGTGTGTGTGTGGTGTGTGTGTGTGTGTGTGTGCAACTGTGTGTAATGGATTTATTTAATTAATTGAGAGGGGTGCTGCAAGCCCACATAGATTTTGTCACCCGGCTCCACATCCACCAGAGAGTCTGAGTGGGTTAAT
>JAVQKI010255880.1:0-12305 GCA_036025975.1 Nematalosa erebi
CCCCCCCCCCCCCCCCCCCCCCCCCCCCGGAAGCGGACACCGGGGAGAAAGAAAAACACCTGCTTTTCCTGTGATGGTTACTAATTTTTCCTGTCAGAGATGCTTGAACACAAAATAATTATTCTCTCCATGGTTGCGGGGCACGACAGATTATTGTACAATCCATTTAGATATCTTCTGAGAGCAGTCAGAGAATGAAACCGCCCCAGACCAGATGGATTGGCTTGGCAAGGTGATGCATCAGCAGCAGGGAATGGATAGCGCAGTGGAGAGGCTCGGCATAAGCCAGTGTGCTGGCGTGCACGTCTTTATTGTCGAAGGTGGGGGATGAAGGCCTTTGCTTCTCAGTATGATGCTGAGACAGAAGGAGATGCACGGTACAGGCACCCTAGTGGACATGCCTCACTCACACATCAGAGCTCAACCACTGGTCTGATGAAGTACCCCGTTTGTGTGTTTGTCACACTTGGCATGAAGCATGGCTCCACTCTCATTTGTTTTAATTCTAGGATTGGGTGAATTGAATGCAAAAAATGCCTAGCGGAATGTTTTGGTTGCAAATGAGCTCATTTGGTTACAATGGTCAGAAAAAAAAAAAAAAATTAGTCACAGTGTCTTATCATGTGTAAGAAAATCTTATCATGATAAAAAAGTAAACTGACCTAATCATTAGTCCTTCCTCTGTGTGTGTGTGTTTGTGTGTGTGTGTTTGAGTGTGCGTGTGTGTGTGTGTGTGTGTGTGTGTGTGTGTGTGTGCATGTTTGTGTGTGTGTGTGTGTGTGTGTTTGAGTGCATTAGTAAGTGTGTGGGGGATCATGCCATCGGAGATGATAGGCCATTGTCTGTGTGATGAGCGCATATTTGTTTATGCCTTTGTTTATGAGCTCCCCTTGCCCCTCCTCATGATGATGACTTTGTGGAAATGGACACTGAGCCACGGAGGTCTTCCATTATCATGACATGTGGTAATTGGATTTGTGAAAGATGTATGTAAGTGTGTGTGTGTGTGTGTGTGAGAGAGAGAAAGAGAGAGAAAGATATGTGTGTGTGTGTGTGTGTGTTTGTGTATGTGTGTGTGAGAGCGAGGGAGAATGAGAGAGATGGACAGATATGTGTGAGTGTGTGTATGTGTGTGTGTGGTGTGTTTCTGCACATGCATCTTGTGTCTTGCGGTTGAGAGGTCTTTTCATGTGTGTCAGTCAAGTGACAGAGGCTCTTTGGCCCTGAACGGCAGGGGTCGTCCCTGATGGGCAGAGCTGCATACCATATCCAGTGATGAAGAGCGAGGAGCAGTTGTTCATAAAGAACTGAATGGACAGTCACAGCTGGCCCTGAAAGGCTGCCTGTCATCACTCGCTCAGGATTTAATTGTGAGTGGGTGAGGTGTCCTAATCGCGGCAACTATGGAAAGAAATGGATTTCCAAAAGTAGAACGTCTATAAGTGAATTGTTTATGTTTTTCAGGATTTTCAGTTGATTTTGGATACTAATGTAGATATTTGGTCGGTCCCATATACAGTAATGCAGTTCCTGACAGAAGCCAGACCCAAAAAGAAAGTTCAAGGCTCAGCTTACGTTTGAAGGAAAGCCTCTAATGTTGAGTGTCTTCGCACAAGTATCAGACTGCACCAGTGTACTTATTTTTATGTCTCGATTTAACAGCCTCCAACGTTTGTTTAACTCAACATGGCCTCCATATGGCTAGGGACCAAAAATAAAAGGGAATAAAAAAAGTATACTTTCGTGTGTGGGACCTGCAACTACAAGCAATAAATTACTTTGATGATGTTTATGAAAAGTAATGGTCTTTTATGAGGACTTCTTCAGCCATTTGCGAGGTTCTTGAGATGGAGTACACACGTGAAATGGCTGACCATGTCTCCGATTTTAACAAGTTTATTGAAATTAAAGTTGAAGCCACTCAACATATTACCGTTAACCTCTCTCTTGTCCGCTGTGCCGTCATAAACCATGGGTCTTGCTGAACGTTCGCCCCTCAACTCCCTTAGCCTTTAATGGAGAACTGAAATCCTCGTGGAGTGTTTATCAGACAGGACGGCGGTGCCCCCAAGACAACCCACAATTGAAACTGAATACACATCATAACACTGTCTGTCAAACAATATGTAGCCAATCCAATGTCTTAATGGTTTTCAGAATGTTTATTTTTACCCACTTTTGGTCGTCGTGGGAATGCGGAGAGCCTCAAATTGGCCATTGGACTTGATAAGAGCCAGAATAATATTGTGAGAGAATGTATATCTCTATTATATCAACTCTCTACAACCACGTCTGGTTTTGCAAGGGAGAGCCTGCACTGATAAAACGTGTGCTTTCAAAATGTCATCCATCCCGTGGTTGTGCTCTATTAAATCCGTTGCTGTTGTGGTGGTAAGGAGCGACCACAAGCCACTGCCGGCGGACCGGAGACTCAGTTTTATGACAGGCATTGATGAGTGCTGGATGCTCCCACTAAGGAGCGGTGTAAGGGGGAGGGGAGGTGGATGAGGGGAGAGGGAGGAGTGGTGCTTAGTGTTTGGACAGCTGAGGGATATTACAGGAGTGGTGAATAGACTGCCCCCCACAACACACACATGCAAATGCACATGCACACACACACACACACACACACACATACACACACACACACACACTCCACTCCTTGACTCCTTCCGCCCAGCCTGCCATTTGTGAGGGAAAACCAGGAAGCACCTCTGTGTTCAGATCACAACTAGCTGTGGATGGAAGTTAAGGCTAGCCAGTTGAAAGACCCCGGCTCGCTTAAATGTTATTGTTTTGGAGATGTAGTTTTAGTGTGCGTGTCACGGCTGTGTTTGTTTGAGCGAAACTGTGAGTTTCTGCCTGAGTGTTTGCTCGGTTTCATGGACGGGTGACACGGCAGGGCTGGAGGGCAGTAGGTGAGAGAGAAGATTATGCGTGGATACCCCAAATGTCCCCCAGAGATCCATTCTCTCTGTTTTGAGAACTGAAACTTTGGCAGAAAAGTGCTCTTTTTTACTACAGTGAATATGGCACCAATATGCACATGCGTTTGAATGCAGCCTCAAATAATTGCCGCAAACAACTATAAAAAAAACTATAAAGGAACTACATGTGTAAAGGCACATATTGCAGTAGTAGAGGTTAAATATCATAGCACAGTCTGAGTGCTTGAAAGCCATTTTTTTTTTTTGTTTGTTTCCTTGCCATTGCAACTTACCAATAATGGGGTTCACAGCAGAGTGCCGAGGCTGGGTTCACGCCCATTTTTTACCAGGTGACATCACCATCCATCATCCCACTTCTGGATCTCTCTATCTCTGGCACCTGGACACTCCGTCACTGCTTGGGAGGCATTCCGAGGATCACTGTAAAATTCCGCTCGAGTGGCGGTAATGGAGTCCTCCATTAATGAAAAAAATAACATATCACAGGATACAAATGAGCGTGGCCAAAAAAGTGAGGGGATTTCAGAAATGTTGAGATAATTAGGCTGTCCTGGCGGCGGATTGATGGATGCGCTGTAATTGCCTTTGTGTTATTATTTCAGGGCCAGACAAAGGGGGAGAGCGCACTTATTTGGCGGCGGGCCCCGCAAATTCATTAATCTCATTAATGTGACGAATTAATATCATTTTATCAGACATTCCAGAGCTGCTGGAACGGCGTGCGGTTCTGCTCACGGCACAGGGACTGATCAATCACTCACAAGACATACACAGTGCTCATCTGCCTTATTTGTGTGGAAGTGTGTAAAGCACGTGTGTGTGTGTCTGTGTGTGTGTGTGTGTCTGTGTGTGTGTGTGAGAGAGAGAGAGAGAGCACCTCTGTGTGTTTTAGGTCTGTAATGATGACGTCCGCACCCCTCCTTGTTCCAGGGCCCGAGCTGACAGAAGTTGAGGTTTGAATAATGTCAGTCTTGGACTGAATGTATAATTTCATTATGGCACAGAGTGTTGAGCGTTCAATTAGGATCTAATACACCTGTCTGGCAGTCCGGGTAATTAGGCCTGGCAGCAGCTAGCAGTGCTCAAGAATCTGCTAAGCGGTAATTGTATGCGCTTCAGTTTTCTCCCAACTAGCCAAACTCTCTCTCTCCTCCTCTTTCTTTCTCTTTTGCTCTCTTCTTCTCTCTCTCTTCTCTCTCTATCCTCTCCTGTATGTCTCTTGTCTCATTATTTCTGAGTTATAATCAATAGCTTTGAGCTTTGTTGTTTGATCTAAGGTGACAATCATGATATGCAACATTTCAGGTTAGAACTTTAATTAAATAAGCATTTGAACTCCTGTCTACTTAGGTATATCCACAGGCATTTGAGGAATGGAGTCTTTTTTTTGTCATATGCTTAATGATAATGAAATCACTGAGAGCCAAAACTTCTGAAATAATCCACCATTTTGTTCACAATTATCTTAGAATGGACTGACAGACAGATGATTGCCTTTGCCCTCTCTGAAGAGGTCCAGATGTTCATTGTTGACTGATGTGCATGTTCCCTGAGTTTGGACAGCGTGCTATGTAGCCCTGATAAGAGGACACTATCTAATCTAGAAAAGGATAGGAGAGACTGTCCTTCCAGCTCAGAGTTGAGCGCAGGTGCTGCATCATTGCTTGTGGGAAGAGGATGCCTTCCTGCAAGCTGTTGGCTTGGAAAGGAAAATCCAAGGCAGAGGGGTTGCCCACCGAGCCTGTGAGAATACAGTGGGAAATATTAGGGAGAGGTTGTGGGCTGCACAGTTTTTCCCCACTCCCTGCGTTCATTATTTTATTGAACACAGATGCCCTTGTAAACTGCTTTGCTCCAATCATTATTCCCTCATAATCTGATTTATTCCTGTATGCTTATAACCACAATTGAACTTCCTCCCATAATGATTAGTGGGTTAGTGAACTAGAGCACCACAAACAGTCAGCTTTTCATCGCTCCAAAGCCCACCATGCGAGACAGACAGACCAGAGGAAGACTCCTCGTCGAACATCTCTTCCTGCGCATCGCCTGTGCACCTGGCCTGCCATCCATGGTTTCCATGGCACTTAGTCTCTCCTTCGCACCAGTGAAATATGGTACCCGGGATGCAGTTCCATCATTTTGACAGTGGGCTGATAGATTTGTGTCCTGGGGCCATATTAGGTTGGTTTTGTGGCTACTGACGAGCATGAGGGATTAAACGCCATAGGGGCATGTTTTGAGCCGCCAAAGCTGAACATGAACAATGGGCCTCACAGATGTACCTGACACACCGCATTGCACGGTCAATTCATAGTGCAATCAAGGCGAATATATACGCAGTCTTGTAATATTTGTTTGCCTATAGAAAGCTACACAAAAAGCATATTGTAAGTTTCACCTCCACTATAAATCCACACCTACTGTTTATACTTCAGTTCAGGTTATGATCATAAACAAATTCAGATGTGTGTTGCACATTACATTTGGCATTTGACCACAAATCTGGACTCTCATGTCTGAAATTGCTCCAGCACTGCCCGAAGAGAAACAACTAGGGAAGTATTAGACATGACCAGCTGTATAGAGTTAAGCTTCACCTACTTTGAAGAATAACAATCAATTAGTAACTTCCTCGTATTTATGGCACCTATGGCTTCAGCGGAACATATCATAATGGACGCATGAGGGTCTCCGCACCAATCCCAGCGCAGGTGTTTCAGTTTGTCGATGGAAGGAAATGGGATCTTTACACCCAATTTGAGGCAAAGTGACTCCGGGTTTACATGTAAGATATCCTGTGACCCTGGCGTAATGATTTCCAGGCTGCAGGTGGTCTTGCTCTGTCGTGGCTGTGATGGGGCCAATAAACAGACTTAATCACATTCCTGCAGCCTCTCCTCCCAAAAACAGCAGCCGTCAGACACACACCATCTGCCTGGATACTAAAAAAGATTATGCAAATCACCTATCACCTTTTTTCTGTTTGTAAGGGGAACTTTCCCTGTCTATGTCTGCTTCTCTGTCTCTGTCTGTCTCTCTCTCTCTCTCTCTCTCTCTCTCTCTCTCTCTGTGTCTCCTTCTCCTCTCCTCATCTGATGCGTGAGTGAATCCAAAATGAACCAGTCCTGCTAGTTGGGACCTGCCACAGCTCGATGTAACTGTATGCCTTTCAGATTTGGTCCCAGTTAAACAAAGCACAAAGGAAAACAGGCATAGCTCTTCCATGGCACATGCAGCTCCTGTGGCCACTGCTGGCTGACCCAGTGTGTTTTAATGACTTGAGAGTGGACTGCACCCCCGCCCGCCAACCCACAATCACCCCCTATCTTTTTCTCTCTCTTCAACGCCTTTCTCTCTGCCTCTATTCCTCACCCTCCTACCCCACTTCTGCTCCCCCTTCCACACACCCCCCTCCCCCCAACTCTGCCAAGGCTTTGCCTGTACAATCATGTGTGTGCCATGTGAGCAGTGCTTGGCAGGCGTGCTGGGGGCCTGTGGTATTCCTGACCCCCCGACTACAAAAGGGAATGGTGGCATGCAGTGTAAGTCGGCACTGAAAACAGCTGTTCACGCATCCTTTCTCCTTTTAATGGCACTTCCGCGGCATCCCATAGGCTGTCTGGCCTTGGAATACAACAGCTACTCTTTCCCCAAGTACAAACGCGGTTTGTGTTTAATTGTTGTCAGATTTTTTCCCGCTTTTCCTCTCTTTTACTCCCTCCCTCTCTCTGTCTCTCCTTCTTTCTCTCTCTCTCTCTCTCTTCCCCTCCCTCTCTTTTCACTCTCTCTCTTTCTCTCCTCTCCTACACTCCCTCTCCTATCACTCTCCCTCTCCCTCTCTCTCTTTCTCGCTCTATCACACACACTCTCCTCTCTCATTGAAATGCTTTCCAAGCCTTAATAATGGAGTGGTTTGGCGAGCCGAGCAAGCTAAGAACTCCATGAACAGATTTGGATGCCCGAGACCAGCCAGATTCCAGAAGGCCCCTGTGCTTGTCGAGCCCCGGTGCTTTTAGTGCAGAGGAAGTCAAACGACATAAAATGACACATTGGAGGGAGAGAATGCCAGAGAGTGGCAAACTGGGTTTGCCACATTTCTCTTTGCAGTGAGTGAACACTTTTTTTTTTTTTTTTTTTTTAGGGCTACAGGAATGTCCATAAAACTTTGGGCACTGGTGCTGCTGTTATATTAACATACTGTATACCGCGTCCGTTGGCACAACATTGTGTTAAAAAATGCCCACTTTTATTGCTGGGTGGTGAAGGGGGGGTGGGAGGTTGGGGGAAGGGGGGGGGGGGGTCTCGGAAATTAAAACATTTTCCATCCTTCCCCTAACAGGCTTCATATTTTTCACAGGTTTAATTCATTCCGGTCGGCGAGCACTTTTTGGAGGAGACTCCTCGCGGGTCGCCTCACAGACACCGTCTCAGAGCTCCAGTGTGTGGATATCGGACACTCAGCGTGGATGGCCTCTTGCCACAGGCTGCAGGTACTATTTGTTGTTGATGCAAAGGGGGTGGTGGTGGGGGCTGGTTGTATGTGTGTGTGTGTGTGCGTGTGTGTTTGTGTGAGGACTGTGGGAGAGCTTGGCCTGGTGCAGGGCATGCCTGTGAGAGATTATCTTTGGGGGGTTTTCGGCCATATGAATCCATGAGATCTGCCATCCTGGTTCTAATTGGAGGCCATTAATCATGTGGGGCTGTCCTGCAGTGAACAGCGCTGTGTTCAACCCCTCCTGCCCCCACCTCCTCTCCCCTCCCTGCTCCGCCAAAGCTTGGCCCGCCATGGAGGTGTGTGAGTGAGGGCACTTAGGCCTGCCCCTCTTGCCTGCTGGGCTTCTAGCTCCCATCCCTTCTGAAAAACATTCACATTTACTCAGCCTCCACTCCGTACAGTGGTCAAACACATATTAGCCACTTTTTTAAAAAAAACTTCTTTAATTACTTATTTATTTTTTACTTCAGCTGTGATGTTTGTTTTAATAACTTTTTCACATTGCTGTATACAAGCATTTAGGCATAAAAAAAGGGAAAAAAATAGAAATGGAGAGTGCATAGGGGTAGCTTTGTCAGCTATGAAACCTTCAGGGTTCAAGTTTGTGTCTTAGCGTACAGGATGCAACTTGAAACACACTTCTTGCATGGTTATCTCTCTCCTTAGGTGAGAATAGAAAGCGACAAGGCAGAGGGGTGGGAAAATGCCTCACTTAAGCCCTTCTCTACTATCCTCCCTTTCTCTTTAGTTCCAATCCGTTTCCCACTAGCATTCTTCCAGTAGGTCCACTAATTCCACCAGGCTTTGGCTCCAGTTCCCAGGGTATAAATTAAGTGCCAGAGCCTATTTGAAAGCCGGAAATCACGACCCTCATCCAGCAGCTATCGATTGCACTAGCACAAAATCCATAGGGGCTGATTTGTGAGCCATTATGATGTGCACCAAACCCCTGTAATGTCCAAATTCATCGCCAGTGCAGGTATGAAGTGGAGTGAAGAATAAAAGCTTGGGAGGTCATCGAGGGAGATTGTAATGATTTGAGATTGGGTAAAATGGGCACGGAGTGCTTCAAGGTCTAATAGATGACAATTCATTAAACAAATGTACCTGCTCCCAGTTGGTCATCTTAGAATGGTGATTTAAAGAGCATTAAATATGTCTGCAGCAACAGCATTCGGCAAAACTCACTTACTGACTTTTTTCCTTAGTTATTGTAACATTATACTGAGATGCCAGACTGGTCTGTTATTGAGAGGATTGTCTTTACAGTTCCACTCAGGACAAAATAAAGAGTGGTGTATCCCATTACTGTAGAAAACCAATAATTCATTATGAGTAAAGTTAAGAGTGATATTTTTCATTCATCCTCGTCACCTGAAAAGCACCCCAAATTCCACTCTCAGATGTGGAAACTTAAATTTCATCAACCTTCATCCTGAATGGCCTCCATTTTTTAGGCGCTTTAGCCTTTCTGTTGTTTCAATTTTATATTGCCTCTTTGGAATTTGGAAATATTATCGTTATGAATACGCGGTCTTGTTCGCGGCTCTTAAGGGTTCCGTCGCTGCATAACTCGCGCCTTGTTCCTCCCCAGGTGGTCAGCCAAAGGTCGTGTCACACACCAGGCTTACTGATACCTTCCTGCTATTTGCATTCAATTACCATCCTGAACTGTGCAAATTAATATAGAGGGAAAAAAAATCTCGTTTGCTGCATAATGAGTTTCTCTACCCCCGCATCCCTGACATTTTTTTTCCTACATGAGCCAGCGGTAGCAGCAGCAGCAGCCTTGCAGACTAAATATTGCGCTAAGTAGAAAAAGAAAACAGTATATCGCGCAGAAGGAGCAGAATTTTGAAGCAAGATGAAATGATAATTAGGCGTTTCTAAAATGGGGAGCCATTACTGCACGAGGTGTCAGAAAAGTCATGAGGAGACATTAATCACTGAGTCTCCATGTCGCCTTATACACACACACACACACACACACACACACAAACACACTGAGATCTACACTCCTGATTTCTGTATTTAACGGTGTGTACATGCACAAACAGTGGTAGGTCTATAGGGAGGCCGTAATATGTTTTTCATACACATTTCGATTTAATCCCGCAGCGTCGCGGCCTGAATGAAAATGACGTCCCAACTCACAGAAAGCCATTGAGCTCGTTTGGACGTGGCCCATCTGTCTGAAGTAATTGGGCAGGCTTTTCACATGGAGCAGGGTTTTTGCGGGCGAGAGCAGTTAGTCATGCAACAGTTGAGGCATTGTGGATGCCCTAAGCTAGACAGGTACGGAATAGGGGCACTGTCCGATCACGTGTGTAAAGGTGTGCACTTGATGTCTTAAAATGTGCAATAGTTGAGAAATGTTAGTCGCTGTGGTTAAAAGCGACTGCTAAATGCATAAGTATAAACGCAAATGGAAATGCCAGAAGGTTAGAGACTAGAGCAGAAACGCTATAGGCATCTGTGTTTGTGTGTGTGTGTATATGTTTGTGTGTGTGCACCGGCATATCCTGTGTGAATCAGTGTGTGTGGGCAGGTTGACTCTCTGTTAATTTTTCATTTTTCTAATATTTCACCCCCCCCCACGCCGGCACAGGATGAGTGTGTGCTCGGGGCAGTTGATAACTGTTATTCTATGCCGAATCGCTTCCATGTTCAAACAAAGGATGTTTTGATAGCAAGGTCAAATTGACGGGTCACATTTCGCCAAGATAAAAGAAAAAGGAAATGACACCCTAATGACTAGTGCCCATCATGGAGGTCTGTTATTCAGAAACACACAGCAGCTGCTCGGGTCACTCGCCGGGGAAATCCACAATAAAAATGGAACAGGATGAGTCCATTTCAAAACAAGCTTCATCCTGAGTTTGTGCTCCATAAAGAGGCATTTGTTATCCCCAAGTCCAGATCGGCCACAGAAATTAATTTGTGTGTCAGGGAACCCCAGATCCCATCTGAAGTTGACTAACTAACGCTAGCCTTAGCACAGTTGACCATTGATAGAAGCCCTTTTACACACTCAATTGTTTTTCTTTTGTTGTTGTTTTTTTTTATGGTATTTATAACCCATTCCACTTGCCTTTGATATGAGATGTTGTTTCATGGGTGTGATACAAAAAAACACAATTTTATACCAGGCAGCAGCAAACATAACATAACAGTTCCTTGCTGAGAGCAGCAGGAAATGGCCTTTAGCCTGAGGGATGTATTTTGCCGGGTGCCAGCATCCTCTGTGATGTGTTGAGTGCCGCCCTAATCAAAAATCAATACACCCACTTGAGGAAGCCCACGCTGGCCCTGTGTTGCGGGTTATGTAATCTGATAATATCAATCATAACTGTGTTAGAGGCAATCCATCTGACTTTCACTGGTCCAGGGTCAGAGGGTTGGGGGGGTTGGGCGTTATGCTTCCCTCGCCATCAATTACCACTTATTATGGGGGGGGCTTACTCTGCCAGAGAGCTGTGTAGTCCACTGCCATAAATAATATTAACAGGCCCCTGCCCCATCAATCAATATCCCAGTACAGTTGTATTGCCCCAGTCCTAATGGCTGCTTCCATAGCTCTCCCAGCCTCGATCAATGGCCCCGGCTCCTCCACTCTGCAAGGTGTGGGTAAACTAAGCTGGGTTGTAGTGTATGCGCCGTGGGGGCCCACAGCTTATATTTCTTTGGGATGTCTTAATCTCTCCCTTGCGTGTCTCTCTTGCTGTTGTTGTGTTTTCTTTTTTTTTTTTTTTTCTTTTCCTTGCTCCTGTTTCTTTTTTCCCTTTATTTGCAGCCCTCTGTCATATGGCATTGTATGGGGTGTCAGCAGCTAGCTCTACCCAAGTTCAGTAACCGTCCAAAGCTACGTCAGTGAATTTGTGTAAGAGGAACAATTTAAAATTAATTAGTAACTTTCAGAGTTGTTGATAGCCTCTTCTTTCCCGCTGTTTGACAGCATGCCTTCTCAGCCGACGCAGACATCCAGCGGAGGAGCAGGTTGGCAAAGCCAAGTGTGGAAAAGGAGACAAACTATTCTTAAAAAAAGCCATTCCCGGATTTTAACTCTGTAATTTTTCAATTTCAGTTTCTCACTTTATTTCACTCCCTCTCCCTCTCTCTCTCTATTTCTCTTTCTCTTTCCCTCTCTGCTCTCACATCTGTCTTGGTGTTATCACAGCTGAAGTGTTTCAAAGCACATTTTCCCATCTTAAAACTAAACTGAAACGAGACAGAATAAGCCACAGTCACAGCTACACAGTGTGTCATTCACATCACATGTGGACCATGATTATCACAACAGATAATTCTGAAGTAAATATGAAGATTTCACCTCCCTCATCAACTTTGACTGACCCATGCACTTCACCCCTCCTTTTCCTTCACTGGCTTGGCCTTGAGTTTAATTATGCCCATCAAGAGTGAGTTGCCAAAATAAAGTGCTTTGTTGCATGGTTACCAAAGAAGGTGAGAGTTCTCCTCATTAGTGATAGGCCACGTGAACGGGGTGGTCACAGCAGATGTGCCGTCACCATAGCTCATCATGACACGTCAAGCAAGTGTGAGGTCTGGAAGCTATTAGCCAAGTGGCTGGATGAAATTATGAAGACGGTTTTTAAAAAGTTTCTCTGGCTCTCAAAATAGGTGTTTTTCTTTCTCTCAAAACCATTTGAAAGTAATAGTTTTCTGATTTCTGAGCCAGATTTGATTCTTCCATAGATTCATTTTGATGTTCATGTGAAAACCTTTGGTTCCCCTCAACTGGCTAAGGCTATTCATTTTGTACTTTTTTTTGGTCCTGGTCCCAGAAATCTTGATGATGATGTAACCAGCTTTTGCAGTACAAAATGCCAAAATATATT
>JAVQKI010256024.1:0-10128 GCA_036025975.1 Nematalosa erebi
TGTTTCACATGGGATCTGGAAAACATAATCATTTAGCCTAAATGACAACACAGAGAACAGCAACAACAACAACAACAACAACAACAGAGATGTCATGCTGAAGGTAATTTCTACCTCAATACAAAGAGTTTTGTTTTATGCTGGCCATATATGCTGACATCTACAGAAATTCAAAACATTTTAAAAGTTGTTCACTCGAATGTGAGGGTTATAACAATAATAAACTGTACGAGTCAAAAAATAGATGACAGCAGAGCCTCATCTAGAAAATGTGGCCTTTCATCTACACTACAGACTATGCAGTGCACAGCTCTACAAGATATGATACCATCTATATACTATCTATACGTAACTCAGATGAAATAGCCACACCTACCGGATTCTCCACATCAATCACGTATCCTCCCTGCTGCTTCTGAGTGACCCGATAGTGCCTGAACACAGACCTAATGGAGGACACCATCACAGAATGAACCCTTAGTGCCTGAACACAGCCCTAGTGAAAGACACCATTACAGAATGAACCCAGAAGGAGACATAATAACATGCCAGTAGAACCAACAGCAGTGTGGTTTGCCTGTGTTTACAATTTGATGACTGGCCACTCATGGAGATGACGACAAGAGGAAATGCACACTATCTACTGGCTAGACTGGAAGAGTGATAAGATTGATTCATTAGAGAAGTAATGAAAGATAATTAAGTGACTACAGCAAACAGCCGATAGGGAGATAGAGATAGGGACTATTTAAGGAATGAGGGCATTACCCATTGAGATCTTGTCTCGTGGTCACAGCCAGTGAGGTTCCGTCTCGGCCCGGCCTGAGGAGCATGTTCCCACAGTCAGGGTACCGCTCCAGCAGAACCTCTGCCTCCACACGCGACACTGGCCGAAAACACCTGAGGGCAGCACACAGCTGCTGTGACAGACACTCACAAATACACACACATGCACATATACTGCAGATTTGCTGTTGCTGGTGCCTGTAGTCAGAAACAGCTAAAGCACCGGACATTTAAAAATATATATATTTTTGTTTGGTATGGTCATCAGAGCCTGACCATGCTGTTAGTTTTCCTCTGAGCTGTATGTGCACTCAAATATACACACACAAACACACACACTCATATCGACAACTTCATGTGCCATGGGTGAAAGATAAGACAGCACACTGCCTTCAGATCAGATGCAATAACAACAATAATATATGACCTTCACAAACCGGTTCTCTAGTAAACGCTTCTGAAAAGCTCTCAGTCTCACGAACCCCCTGAGGCTAAGGAGATGGGGGTGAGGGAGGGAGAACTCACGGAGGGATCTCTCCCACCAGAGGCAGGGAGAGGGGGGAGGAGGGGGCCCGGGAGAGGGAGCGGGTCCTCCGCCTGTGCTTCTCCTTCTCCACCACCTCCTTCAGCATGTGCAGCTGGCCAGGAAGAAGAGTCAGAGTACTGGGTACTGAGAGCTAGTGACAGAGCGATGCAGAGAGAGAGAGAGAGAGAGAGAGAGAGAGAGAGAGAGAGAGAAAAAAAAGAAAGAAAGAGAGATAAAAGGGATTTGCAGATCCATGCAACAGTACTGTTTTTCAAAAGCTGACAGGAATTGCAATTGCATGCAAAAAATCATAATAAAGGATAAAAATCTCTTCACACGGGAGGTAGTAAAGCCCAATACAAAGTCAGCAGAACACTAAAAGGCAACCCCAATAAACCAATAAAAATAACTAAATATTTTATTACTACCATTGGTTTTAAAGAGGAGAAACAGTTGGCAATTTCATTTCTGCCACAGAGCAAGAGGCTTAACCTTGAAGAACACTGCGAGAGGCTACTGAAAATAAAGCCCAACATCATAACAGATTAGGAAGATACAACTACAAAACTCTCTCAAGTCTTTAAACAATTCCCATACTCAGAAAACTATATTCAGAATGGTAACGACTTAAAATAATTCTTCTACAACTATTTTTCCACAACTGAAATTACTAAAGGGTATTTGAAAAAGTTGACAGAGAGACAAAGAGTTGCCATTTACTGACCTCCACAACTGCATAGAGGAATCCTTTCCAGAGTTCACGTGCCTCCAGATTAGGTGCCTGTGACAGAGGATATTAGGGCAAGACAAAAACAGAGGAAGAGAAGGGATTGCTTCGTGAATGAGAAATGGATGAGTTTTAAGTGTATAGACAAAAACATGAACAGCCGAGAGGAGAGGGAGACAGAGAACAAATGAACAAAATATATACAGAGACAGGGGGGCCCTTGGCAATGGCATGATGACTTTGTGTCACCCCTGAACCACAGTGATGAATCAGTCCTGATGGATGGGAGCCTTACTGTCAGTTTGGTCTCTCCATCTTTCAAGCGCAAACTAAAGCGCGCTGCTTCCAAGTTTCTGTCTCGACCGCAGTCATCCGCTAAAGAGATGAAGCCACTCAGGTCCAGTTTCTCCACATACTGTTCCACACAGACAGACAGGAATTGGGTTGAGACATACAGTATAATCCTAGACTAAAAACCTTTTATGATGAATTAGTTCTGAATGAAAAGTGAATTTCTTAACCAGTGAGGTCAGCAATAATGCTAAACATATTGAGACAATGACTAAACCTTTGCACCCATCAGGATCTAATTTTGGACACCCTCTCTTACTCACATGGGTGTCCTTGGTGTTGTTGAAGAAATACAGAGCATTTCCACAGAGACATGTCCACAGCCGCCGAGACACCTGCATGACAACAGACATATCCCACAATAAGTTAAAGCCTTTCTGCTTTTTTCCAATATTTAACTGAGCAGTCTGTTGAGTGACTTGCATATTAAACAGTGCAGTCTATAAAGAAAAGGAAGCTAGGAAAACCATCATTCTCTTTTTAAAGTAACACTAGATGGGAGTGAAAGTGAAATCACACATGCATACAGACACATAGTGGGGAGGTTTGACTCAATATATCCTTATTATTTTCTTGAATCATCTATTCTTCATAACCTTGAGTTACCTAACCTAGAGTTAAATGTGCTTGCAGACAGCCATTAATACTTCCATACACCACAAAGCTGACTACAGATATTAAATAGATGCTGTAAATATGTAAAATATCCCATATTCCCTCATGCTATTTTGCCATAAATCATCTCCTCCACAGTCCCAAGGCACTCCCTGCAATCCGCATCTCTCCTGCACAAAAGGCCCCAAACAGCTCCCAGTGGGGCTGTGAGCACACTCCGCGCTAAGCCACAGCTGTTCACAATCTGACCCAGGCCCAGCCTCCACACACACCCTGCACCTGAACCCCCTTTGCCCCAGTATCAGCTGTGTATTTGTGCAACCGAGTTTGACTCCGTTTTGACTTTTAGAGCTCACTCACTCAGTCGGGCAAACAATGATCATGACACTGCGCAGTTTATCAATTTGTAGGCTACAGTTCAGAAGACCCCGCGTGTAACAGTCCATAAGCCTTGGATACCTTATGTCTACATAAGATAAAACGTTGATGTCAGCCTCTATTTTTGTAGTCCAAGGAATCTTTGTTTTACCATTAGAAAGACACTGACATCTAGAATACCCGCGGTATGTCAGGAAATGTGGCAACAGATGACAACATCAAATTCTCTTAGCAGAAGATAACATACAATACACCCGATTGTTCCATTCTCAAGGAGTCTGCGACTGGCAGCTTCCCAGTGGCCAAGAAACCGTAATGGTCGAGAATGAAGGTCTGAGAATGTTAGAGTCCATTTCGAAATCAATCTATTAGCTTCACCAGTCAAATCATACAAATCTGAACGAACGAGCAGTGCAGCACCGACAAGGATCAAAACGTGCCCAGAAAATAGTCCAAACAGCAAGTGCCTCAGCTGGTGTCTGGGTTTCTGGCTGTTTCTTTTTCCCCTCATGAATGTTACACGTTTACCATTAAAAAAAAAAATCACGTTTAGGGAATTATTATGGAATTCTGTGGGAAAACGTAAAACCGGGGGATTTAAAAACCTGCCTCGCCTATGCAGACAACTCTAATGTTACCCCAATGATAGTTACAGGAGCCATGTGGAATAAAATACTCATACCGGTATTCACAGCTGACTTTCTGATCTCTGTAGCAGAGACATATGGATGGACAAAGTAGCTTACCTTCTCTTTCGATCCTCTTTTCTCGAGGTATCCCTCGTAGTAACACGGCGGCAGTTGCGCTCTGGATCCACCGGTCCGCTGCTTGACTGGAGCAGCCGCCATATGTATAGCCAGCGACGGATTAACAGGACAAAGGGGCTGCTACAGTGATTTGGGCAAATGACACGCCTTTTTCTGATGAGACATTATCGGGGATATCCGCGAATGGTGCTCCGTATGGGGCCCTGTACCCACATCTGGGCACAGACATAGCAATATTATATGGCAAGGCTCGCTGGCTATTTATTTTAAAGCACTAACCACACAGAAAATAAAATGACAACACCTTGCATGGCGTTGGGTATACCAGCGCTTGACTGAAATATTTAAACAAAACTGTAATCCATTACCCTATATGACTTTTGGCTATTTTTTTTATTTGACTTATTAGCACGATGCTTACCTAAAATTCCAGGAGTGACATTTTGGATAAAATACATTAACAAGTGAACAAACATAAATTCAGAACATTTAGGCATATCTGTATTTATTTAATGATTCAATTGTCCCAATATCATTTCATAAAAACACTGAACTGAATTAAGCCAACAAATACCTGTGCAACCAAAACCTGTTTCAACAGTGAACATGATCATTAGAACATTTATAAAATTCACTATTTACCAGATGCCTATATGGAATACTAACCACATGCGCAAAATGTTATGTTTTACAATGCTGTGAGTAAAGGTCCTCTGACTAGTATGATACCTATAAAATCATCCTAATACCAGCATACAAGTACTTTGATTTATTGTGGCTATATATTCACAAAGCTGGAGTGGTTCTTAGTCTTTTCACATTATAAGACATCTGAAAGACCCTTATAAAAGCAACCTTGACATTCTGCTAAAATGAAGAGTGGTCGTGTGACTAATCTACACTTGTCTTTGGTTTTGAGGCATTTCTGAAAGGAACACCACAATTGTTGATACACCCATCCCAAAGATTCTGCAGATACATGCACAAGCATAAACTACAAACTGACGAAAAAGCTTACTTGATATGGATCACTTCATAACTCCAATAAAAATACAGGACACATACACAGATGTGAATGACGCATAAGTAACAGCAGGGACATTATGTAAACATTGAGTTGTCTTAAGAATGACAAGGCAATTGTTCTAAAGCTAAAAAATGTGTAGTGTTCAAAAATTAGAGGGCTTAATAGCCGAAATGAAACTAAGGAAGTGGGCTCTGGCTTGCTTCCTAATGCCTTTCCATTCTAATTCACTAACATCTGAGTGCTGGGCGAGGTGACGGAATGTGTCAATGTTAAGGTGAGGATTTAAAGCAGAGTGAAGCAGACTGATCTTGAATGTGATATGTTCAATCAGCAAGACATCATAATGGGTCTCCACCTCAGCCTTCCTTCCTCTCAGTTTTCCACAAAAATGCTAGTATGGGCCAGTGGTGTGCTTATACAATCCCCCCAGCCATCCCTACATCTGTGCATTTCTCAGCTTTCTTTGGTTCAATTTCAATAGGTTCAATTTGCCTCCTTGTTTACAAGACAACAGAGTGAAAGAGAGACAATAGCATAGTGTGTGTGTGTGTGTGTGTGTGTGTGTGTGTGTGCGCGCGCGCGCGCCCGCAAGCAAGCAAGCGAGCGAGCGAGAGAGGGAGAGAGAAATGAGCAGTGAAGGATAGGGAAGAGGGCTAAACCACGGCAGCTGTTCCACTGACTCAACTTGCTTGCATTCTGACAGTGGTGGACTGTAAGGCCGCAGAGGATGAAGCAGGATACCGTGGGACAGTTGCTGTCACTGCCTTAGACACAGACAAACACTGCAATGCTCAGAGGGCCTGGAGTAATTTATCGTAACAATGACAGACATACTCTTATCGCTGTTTACTGAGAGGCAACCAGAACAAAATGTAACCAGGTTATTTCACAACTAATTCACAATTCACTTCGCTATCAAATGAGTAACTGTCCTTTAAAATATACTAATACATAACTCCATCTCTCTATATGAAGAAGGCATGCAATACAAAATAGAATTACAAAATCTGCTACAACTGCAGTGGTATTGACAGTGGTGTAAATCAGGAACTTAAGACAGCTGTCTTCTTGTTGACGTTTCATCTCTGCTGTACTTTTAAACCTAGCCACTAGAGGGAGGTAGATGTTTGCTAAATGGATTTAGGAGAATGAATAGTGGTGCAAGTAGATATACAGAACATGAGTGACTTTAGTGTTTAGTGAAAAGAATGTGTAAATTAAGAATGCTAAGACAGCAAATAAAACATAATAGCAGCAATGAAAGTAATCAATATGGCTGACCATTTTGGAACATTTCTTGGTTAGCTTTGGTGCAAAATACCCCTATCTTAGCACCTAAAAACACCAAAATACATTTTTCATGATACAGCAGATATTCACTGATATCTGTAAAGATTCATATTGTGGGGGGATTTGTTTGTTTTTCCCCTTTCTCTGAGATGGCAAGGTGCAGATATAATAGAATGTATGCAAGCATTCTGAAACTGGCCATATTTCTTATATTCATATCTCTCACACATCAACCCCCCCCCCCCCCCCCATCCCCACCAGTCCCTCTCCTTTAGTAAGGCAGAGGCACCATCACCTCCACATAGTTGCAGGGGAAGAATCCCGACTGGCCACGCAACGTGCCTTCCAGCCAGTTCTCGTCGATGCGATTGGTCAGTGTAATGATGTCACCCTCCTGGAAGCCCAGCTCACCGTCATTCTCTGGCTCAAAGTCATACAGGGCCTTGCAGCATGGCTGCTCCGTCGCTATGGGAGACGAGAGTGAAGGGCACAGCCAGAACAGACAAGATGGAGACCAGGAGGAGGGAGAGAGAGAGAGAGAGAGAGAGAGAGAGAGAGAGAGAGAGAGAGAAAGAGGAGAGTAGAAGAGATACAAAAACACAACAGGAAGAGTTAAAATGTCTTCAGATAAATGGGAGGATGCTGGAGCTTAAGTGCCTTTCTCCAAATAGGATGGGTTAGAATGGCAATATGAAACAATCCCAGTGAGTCAGAAGAGTTAGAGATTTTCCCACACCAATAAAGTATTTTAGTATAAAGGTGTTAGCTATTCAGGTTAAAGCTATGTCAACTATTCTTTTTGGCACTTTCAACACTTTTTTTGGTATTTAAGGAAGTTCAGACTTGAGCTGCTTGGTATGAGAATGGTTAAAAGAAAATAAAAGACCAACAATGCATAATGAGTAGGTCATTCAATTTCACTCAGTTGTTCCCTGGATATATCTAGTCTTCTCGCTACTGCAGGTCACCAGGCAGCCAGTTCCAGTAGACACAACAGTGTGATGGACAGGAGGAGAGATGGGATAGAACAGCCAATCAGAGTGGCGTTCAGAAGGACAGCTGAGGTCTGTAAAGCCAGTGACTGAGAGCCCTACAGCCCATTAAGGCACTGAAATGTCAGTCAGTCACAAAGGCACTCTTCATAAAGCCGGCAATGAAACAACCTCAGAGCAGGCATCGAAAACTAAATACACTTACATACATGCACGTGTTCATGCATGCATGTGCACACACACAGACTCACATACATAAACACACACAAATATACACACGAACAAACACACAAGCACGCACACATGCACACACACGCACGAACACACACATAAACACACGCACGCATGTATACGCAGTGGTTTGCAGACCCCACTGTTTTATAGCCTACTGTAAAGATGTTCAGATATGTGGATAATGTCTACAGTCTGGATTCAAAATTCCAGGAGCTCAAGTTACTACTGCTCCAATGGAAAAGTGAGTGAACAGAATAGACCCTCTCTCTGCTAGCCTGAGATTTCCTTTCCTCTTTTTTTCCCTATCCCATTTTCTTTTCCTGCAATTTGTCAAACTGTCTCCACCCTTTCCATGTGGAAAAGCCTGAAACTTAGAACTCACACCAGTAGGCCTTCATTCCTCATTCTGACGAGCTAGTTCTAATAACACCTAACTGTATGCTGTAATGAAAACCACGATTAAAATTGTCATAAGTGCCATTTCTCGATACCAAAACAGCTACAGCTCAATCCTTGGAGATAGTGATACTGTTGGGGGTTTTTACATGCGAGAGGAGTAGCTTGAATCCATGCGACCACGGCAGTCTTTGTAATGAGTTCCTAGTGTTTCAGGGCAGCCCAGTTGGCCCCAGGGGGGAGCCAGGTCAGATGGTTGGCATACCAGTGAAAGAATAACAGAGAAGTGGCAGCCACTCCCGCCACAGCACTTTTGTGCTGTACTGTTCACCTGTGTGTGTGTGTGTGTGCGCGAGTGAGATGTAACATAGCAGCTTTGTCATCCAATGATGTTAAAATAATAAGCTGCAAGTTCTCTGTCTCTTTCTCTTATACACAAACACACTCACACACACACACACAGGCAGAGTAATTCTTTTCACCAGTGCTGAATCAGGTCTGGATCAGACAGGCTTGTGGAATTCCAATTCATTCTAGAAGATAAATCTTTAATGGCAAATGATGCCAGAGAGAGTATTGACTGTGGCTGATCAAGCCTCTGGCCACTGCCTGTCTGATGAGGACCTGCAGTCACTTCATAGTCATCACAGGCCAGTGTGGGGGACTCACGGCGCTGACGCAGGGAGCTTCTGTTGAAGGACGGAGCCGCTATACCCATGGAGGGGGAAAAACACACAATGACAAATATGCACAAAAAAAAACACTTCAAATGTGCTGTCAAAAAACGACACTGAACTTAAAAGTCATGTTCATGTTCTGGTCACTGCTCAAGGACTCAGTTGATTCAATTGATTTTTATTGCTCTTCTTTACATTTCTTTTTTTAATGTAATGCGAGTGATTTAATGGAGCGAATAATATATGGCATGCAAGTGTCTCCAAATGAATACGTTTGTTCTAGTAGTTACCAATATGTTTATAAAATTCCAGCCAAAACAAATCGGCATAATGCAAAACATTCTCAGGCCAAATTTATTGTTCAGTTTCTCATGACACTTTCACCAGTAAGAACTGGGGCTTGGATGCAGAGATATTGTATAATGGTATTCCCTAATGTCCTGAATGAGCAAGAGAGAGAGAAGTGTGTGTGTGTATGAGAGAGAGAGAGAGAGTGTGTGTGTGTGTGAGTGTGTGTGTGAGTGTGAGTGAGTGAGTGGCTGCAGCAGATGATTACCTGGTGTGTAAGAGGGTGGTGTGGAGGCTGGCGTGTAACTTGGTGGATAGCCTGGTGCGTAACCTCCGTTGCCGCTTTCCTCATCTGCACCACTGTAGGAAGATCTGGGCCGAACAGCACGGGGCTGACGTGGCTGGGACTCAGCCTCGTTCACCCTGGATACATATGTGCGCACATGCACACACACACACACACACACACACACACACACACACAGCCACACACATGAGAATTACAGGAAGTCTGAAAGTGAGAACTGAAACACGGCACACAAGTGGGGGTTTTCGTGTACGTGCGTGTGAATGCACGTTTGTGTGTGTGTGTATGTGTGTGTGAATGCGCTCAAGACAAAAGAGATTCTAACCTTTCCCTCATCCTTTCAGCGAGTTCCTCCAAGACTTGGGTGGCTTGTCTGTGATATTGAAGCTGGGACTCCACCAGAGCAGCCAACTGACTGACCTGTTCTGCCTGTATACACACACAACACACACACACACACACACACACACACACACACACACACACACACACACACAAACATAAACACACACGCGCTTTGCTCACGTTACCCCTTCTCCAAATCACAAATCAGCCAACCTGAGTCAACAGTCAGCCTGAATATTTGCTATTAGCTACTTTAATTCAGGAATAGTTTCATGACTTGGATTAGTGTGCATTAAATTCCAAATGTATCTGTTTTCATAATAACAACACTCTTACATGTAAATGTCAGTCACAAAGGTCAAGAGCTGTACAGTCTGACTATCAGGAGCATTTGCAATGGAACCAAAGTTCTTATTTGTAGA
>JAVQKI010256076.1:0-11738 GCA_036025975.1 Nematalosa erebi
GTTAAATTAACATGAAGGGTTAGTTTAATAGTGATACTGCTCAGTCCCATTGGAGAATGCACTGTTTTTGCCACCCAACTAGCATGTTTGCTAAGTTGCTCCGCCCAGATGAAATGTCCTTATCGGCTATTTTGGAGTGATTAATTGAGTACACATCCAATACTCTTGGTGGCAGTATTGCCCCGTGTGGTACAAGTCTGTTTTTGCCGTGTAGTGCCGAAGAAGCCTGCTATAGCAAATGCTTTGGAAAGAACATGTCAGATAACTGATTATATTTCAACGTTTTGAGCAGGGAAATGCAAGTCAGCATGGAGTAGGAGCTCATCTGTAAGTTAAACATGAATGTCATTGCATTTAATCGTCAATATTCCCTCCGAAGAAAAAATGAACATAAGTTTCCTGAATACCCGTAGCATGTTGAGACTTCCCTAGTTAGCACTTGAGTTGATAAGGCATCCTTCGTGCCATGAAACTTAGTTCCACCAGAACTTAATCAGAGACGGTTTAATAGGCGATTTCAAAGTGGCCTAAATGTGTATTGCTCTTGTTCGACATCTGCTTATAGCGTACCATTTACGGGTTTGCAAGGAAAGTTTTAGTTGTGCAGTCAGAGAGGCACTATAGGCCTACTGATTGCCTCAAATATACACCTCAAATTCTAGCGAATGACCACTTTTGAGTGAAAGATGGATGATCATGGAAAAGATCATAAAGCGTTTCTATCTTTCTTTTGTGAGTGTTTTTCATCATTTGTCGTAATTAGTTTTACCCCCTTTATTGTCAGGCATTCATAGGATAATGGTGGTTAACCTTTGTCAGCCACCCTTCCAGACCACTATTCAGTGCAACAAGGTAAGTGCATATGGCATTACAAAAGCGTCCTTCGAAATCTAAACCAATGACTGCTATAGGTGTAACTTATCTTTCATTTACTTTAGTCCTTTATCTTTTATTTCAACCTCTGTTCTGTGTGTGTGTGTGTGTGTATGCGTATGTGTATGTGTACCTTTCCATATGTGTCCCCGTCTTGTTGAATCAGCTTGGTCTTGGTGCTCTTAAGCAGAATAACCACTTGCCACTGCACCTTAGTGGATCTAAGTGTAACGTATTCCACCCATGCAGTCTCTGAAGTGTTTTTTTTCCCTTTGGTCCTGTTCACGACCCGTAACTCCCCTTTTTATCTCCCCTCTCTCCACTCTCCACTGCGTTCTCTCTGGCGCATTGTCTCCTCCCTGTCTGTTCCATCTGTGCGGCAGCTGTGTGCTGATGGCTATGATGTCTCCAACCTTGTGTCGGAGGACCCTGCCCTTCGTCGGCGTGGCTTCAAACTGGAGTATTTCCTGCGGCCCCCCATGCAGGTGACACTTAGTTTCCGCTGGCAGGTGGAGGTGTGCCGCGTGGACGTGGAGCTGTGGCCGGCCGGCATGGACCAGAACGCTGTGTCCCGCAAGCTGGAGGTCCACAGCAGCTCGGAGGCCGGCGCCTCCGATGCCACCCAGGGCCTCTTCCTCCAGGTGGGCCGCTGTGAGGTGCGGGAAGGGCTGCTGGTGTGCTTCCGTGCCCCCCGCTTCCGCCCTCGCGACCCCTCCCCTCATCTGCCCCCAGCTCCCTCCAGCGGAGCCTTGCAGTCTGAACTGTGGAGTCGGGGGCTCCAGTCACTGGGCAGTGTTGCCAGGCTGCGCCTGAGCATTCCTTTCAGCAGTGCCGGCACTCAGCTGGGGTTCAAAGCGCTTGCCGTCTGGGGGCTACCAGCCCGCACCTGCCCCCCTGAAGCCATGGAGGAGTTCCAGAGGGCCCATCGACGCACCCTGGCGCTCACCAAGCCCCTCATGCCTCCCAAACTGCTTAGCTGTGCCCCCACCCATCCCACAGAGCTCACCACTTGCGCCGTTCCGGATGAAACCATCCCTGAGGAGTTTTTGGACCCCCTGACTCAGGAGCTGATGGTTCTGCCCATGGTGCTGCCCAGTGGGGCGGTGGTGGACCTCAGCTCTCTAGAGGAGTACCAGCGGCGCGAGGCCACATGGGGGCGCTTGCCCAACGACCCCTTCACCGGCGTGCCCTTCACAGCAGACTCCAAGCCGCTGCCTTGCCCGCTTCTGAAGAGCCGAATTGACCAGATGGTCTTGCGGAGAGGGGGGCGGCCTGGGGTCTGCGGGGCCACACAAGGGGCCGCTGTCTTGGGCCCTCAGACCTCTAGGCTCGTCTCTCAGGCCCCTGGTCTGGCCCAGACTCCCAAAGAGCCACAGGTGCTCAAGGTACCCAACAGGTCCCTCACCTCACACACCCCACCCAGCTGCACCACAAGTAATGGAACTACAGACTGCCACCCATCCTCCTCCAGGAGCAGCCCACCCAGTGAGCAGGGCCACGGGGAAGAGCCGACCCCAGCAGCAGGGCGGGGGAGTTCAGTCCTGAGGAGGAAGAGAGGACCGCAGGCTCCTGTCCCAGATGAAGATGCAGACACAGGTCATGCAGAAGATAATAGCTTGTCCACAACGGCAGGGAACACTCTGCAGCCCAGCAAGAGAACAAGAGTGGACCAGCAAACCCACTCCACAGGTGAGGTGCACGTTCTTATTGACCCTGGGAACTTTGCCGTGCCTGTGAACTGGTCTTTGCGCCCTCCACTCTGGGGTGCATTTCTAGACAGTGTTGTGCAATCTCAGTAGTTCTGCCATTGAGTGAAGCAGTACAACGACCAAGATAATGATAGAAGTTAGCAACAATGGTTTGTAGAAACGGCACCCAGATCTACTTCAGTCTCTCAGTGGCTTGGTTTTTTCTCACAGCTCTGCTTCCTAACGTATGCCGAGATGAAGCTGAACTCTCTTCTCTCCTCTCTGAGCATCTCTTTTTGTGATCCACTCCCCATGAGCTCACTTCAGATGTCTGACTGCACATCTCACTGGATGTTTCATTAAATACTTTCTTTGGCTGAATTCTAATCTCTGGCCTGAGACCTTTGCACTGATGATAAAACCTGTACCCTCTAGTTTGATATTTAGTCTAGGTTGTGCTTTAGGAATCTCCTTTTTTCTGTTTTCCTTTATTGCCTTGTTTTTGGCTCATCTCAGTATGTAAAATAGTTCCCTTTCATGTGTAGTTTTCTGCCGTGCACTGATCTCAGATCTGTTCTCCTCATGTCCTCTTGTGTGTGCTGCTCCCAAAGGCTCTCATGAGGAGCGTCTGTCGGCCAGTCTGGAAGCAGCCTTGAGCTGTGCCCTGCAGGGGCTGCCCTCCTTCACCAGCCAGCGGAGGCCGCAGGGCCAAGCCCCACACACAGGTACTGTACGCACACACACAGCACACACACAGCACACACGCACACACACAGCACACAGCACACACACAGCACACAGCACACACACACACACAACACACAATATTATTTGACTATACAGCTGGAACTGCAGTGTATTCCTGCAGTTTGATGCTGCTCTCATTCACACCCTCTTGTCTTGTTATTTATAACAGAACTTGTAAGTGTTTAAAAATGCAGACATATCAGTTCCTATATAAGCCGTAGGCGGGCCCATTTCATTTGTGGCACATGACTGTTAAAAAGGATTGGACTGATGAAAATGGATGGACTGCAGTTTAGATTTGATTACCTTCCAAAAAAAAAATTAAACAGAGGATCATGACATAATATTCTCTGTTGCTTGAAATAGTTTGCAGCACTTAATAATTGTTCATCTATATTAATTCATGTTAAATACAAACTAATTGAGACATTATGTGTATTTTACATGTGTAACATGTAACATTTAACATATTTGAGTGCTGTAATTTTAGGATGGGATAAAGTGTCTGACTACTGTTATTTTTACTCATTTCCAGGTGGGGATCAGTGTGCACTTTGCTCAGTGTCTCTCACCCGGTATCCAACCAGCCCCACAGCCTACGCTCTTCCATGCAGGCATCTCCTCTGCCGCCCGTGCCTCACCCGAAAAGCCCCACCAAGTGCTGGAGGACCCCAGATCGTCTGCCCCACCTGTGGCTCGGCTGCTGCAGCCAGTGCAGTGACACGTGTGCACCACTGATCAGTGGTAACCAGTGATCAGTGGTGACCGCTGCATCAGATGGACTTCAGGCTCACCTGAACACACACTGCCAGCATGTGACGCAAGCACAGCATGATCATCTTTTGGACTGGCAGAGAATGATGTGTGGTCAGCTGTGATCATTTGTACCTCTTAGGGGCTTAAGGATGGTGGAGTTTTCTCTACCTGACTGCAGTAACGAATGGAACAGGCTGTGTGCCAGCGGGTCTTAGAGTTTCTTTGGCACATCACTTAGCCCATTGAAACATTTACCCGTTTATTCCAACTAATCATGCCGTGGTGATGTCAGAGGACATGCTCTGTCTTGCTCATGAAACCCAGTGCATGTGGGGGCACCTCTGGTCATGTGGGCGGGTGGGGGTAGCTTAGGCTGGATGCCTTGGTAGGGAAAACTGAAAATCTCTCCACCTAACCCACTTCAGACAGTGTGAGAGAGGGCAGTGGAGGTGAATGGAAAGGGCTGAAGGGCAGTGCTGCTGAGAGGCCTAAGGCTGCCTGTCTTGTGTGAAAAGAAATTATGGAGGAGGATGAGGGGAGGTGCGGTCCAGGCCTGTGGAGGTCAGAAAACAGTGTGTCGCACTCATGGACATGTCAGCACTGAGCAGGGCTCCTCTCATTGGTTACTCAGTTATTATCCTGCCTACAGATGTCATGTACTATTTCACCACTTGCACGAGTGCCGATTAAATAAATTGAATTTTTTTGAAATTTTGATGGTCAAAGTCGTCACAGTATGCCCTTTAAATGTTCCTCTTTTGTTTTTAAGACAAACTGCGTAAGAAGGCTGGAGCCAGTTGATATTTGCTGTCATAATATGCAGTAGCTCGGAGCGGAAATATCTTTGTATGTATTGGTGAGATGGAGCTTCTCACACTAGAGTTTGTTGGACAAAGGTAGTGGCCTGAATCACCAATTAGGGAATACGTTGCCCACAGCCCTTTGTGACCAATCCTTTGTAACCAACAAGTAGGCCTCTGTTATTATCATTTTTGATAATGTACATGTAATTTACGGCATTCTGGAGCATTTTCACAGGTTGGTAGCTGCCTTTAGGGTGAGCCAGGAGACAGCTTTTAAAGCACTTACTATTTAGACAAACTTTATAGTCGAAAAAGATCTCTCTGAACTGATTATGCTATAATGTAGAAAGTAGGCCTAATGCAGAAATCACAGCTCATCTCGCATCAACATGTTTAACTCACTGCTTCTGCTATTCCCACAAGTTTATTTTAATGTAAGCATCGTAGGCTACGTGTTTGTTATCACCTTCTGAGCGCATGAACATTGCACATTGTTCAGCCCAAGTCCGACAGGGAGACCATTGTGGCAAAACGTTAAATTGATTTTGTCATGCTGACTTAATTTAAAATGTAGATAAAAGTCTGCAAGTTGTTGTAGCCTATAGGCTTATGTAGGATATTTTGTAATTTGGTTGCCTAGAATTGAAACATCGTTTCAAAAGAAAGTAAATGTAAGCCATTCATTCGACGTTTCTGTCCCATTTGCCCTTCCAAACTCGGCTATATGGCAGCGATAGACGCTATTAAACGTGTATACCCAGAAAAAAATAAGACGGTCCTAAAGGTCTGAAGTCCGCAAGTCGTTTCATATCGCGTATGGTCATTACAGCCTGAACCAATGACGATATATATTAACAATCAATTCAATGACGAGACATGATTAACCGTCCCGACTGACTTTGCACCAGTGAAAGAATAATTCTCCGCGGCTTTCGCTTTGCGTCAGTTTATGTACCGGGGAGAATTTAACCCCTGCTTATAAAATTAAACGGTTTCCTTTTAACCCCTGGTTATAATATTGAAAGATTATCTGGGCCCCCCGTCAGTGCCAGGCTCTCAGAATCATCCTAAGCCACCCACCCGTCAGCGCCCCAGACAGAGGGACCGGGTGTTGCATTTTCATAAGTGCTGTATAATGACATACATTTTTCAAATCAAGAAGAAATTGAAGAAAATTTGGAGGACACAGGTAAATTAGGCCCATTTATCACAGTAACCTGTTGTTACGACGTAGTTTGATGCCTTAATAAATATGACGTCAAGATGCTTCAGATCATGGGAATAAATATATTCAAACGACGTGCATGGGTAAAAAATGAAAGGATGCTTGTTCGTCTCGAGCAGAGGAAGACACGCTGTGCATTACTATGTTTTTCCACTTTGCCTAGGGTTATAGTCTTGCGCTTTCGTCAGCTTGCTACATCCAAAATTGTCTGCGGGCAGGGAAGGGCAACTTTGTAGACCATGCCAATATACAGGTATTGTGTAGCTCAATAGACTACTTTTTTTTTTTTTTTTAAATGCTGCCTGCAGTGCAAAAATCGTAATATGAATTGCGTATGCATGACGTTTTTACGCACGTTCCATTGCGCTCACCGTTGTCCCATACAACGACTCTCAAGTCTCACACATAGGCTCATAGACACACACTCTCACACCACACATGCCTTTAGTCACACTCAATTGTCTGAAGTTCGCCTATGTAGCCCATAATAATATTATTAAGAAGTGCAACTCTGTGCTTCTCTCCACTTCTGAGCGCACGCAGGTTCAAACGCGCAAGTCAATTGATCAAAAACAGCAAATGCGTAAGCTTATGTAATGCGCTGACCTTTCTTAAGTTAAACTTCGCATCTTAAGCTTGCAAGTTATGCTAGTCACAAATCTCCGTGATTAACACTTTGCGAGATAATCGACCTTCAAATTATAGAAGTACTTGGCATAGTCCTGCACAGCTCACGATCCTGCCATTTGCCGCATAACAAATTATCAAAATAAACGGGAAAAGCGTACAGAAAGTAATAATAGGCTACAATGTGTTCATGCACAGGGTAAGTTACTCTTGAATAATCCTGTTTCCTGAAATCCTGAAATCAAAAGTGACTGCGCTGTCTCTCGTCTGATATTAGGCCCCAAAATAATGTTTCATATCAATAAAACTGGCCAAGGCATAAACAGAGCACCTGTGCCTTGTGCTACATGGCACATGTACAGCCTAAGCACTCTAGGTAATTAACAGGGAACAGACACATTCTTTCTCGAATGATTCAATGGGAACATTTCAGTTAATGAAGCTATAATGAATAAAATGCAATCCATATATTTTGGGAAAAAAAAAAATCTTCCGCCATGAGCTGGATGGTTTCTTAATTATCTAGCATGATTTTATCATGAGATAATAAAGAAATGGGCCTAAATAAAACATAAAACATAAAGACAAATATACTTCCTTATGAAAGTATAAGATGATGGCAATTAAGAATGCTTTATCACTCCTAAATCATTAGCTTAGAATTTAAAAATATAAAGTAACTTCAGAAAATCTTGAATCCTTCTTTGCAGTCGTTAAGCCCTTGCACAATCAGCCATCTGCCATGTGTTTCACTGCAATGCCAGTCCATTTGTCCAGTACTTTCCACTAAATTCTCCTGAGCTCATAATTTTAGTGATTATTTTCTTCTGTATCTGTTTCCAAGTCGTATACACACACACACACACACACACACACACACTCACACACTGCAGGCTATATTTTGTGTGTAAATGCAAAACGTTACCAAAGTAGTCCCCCCTACAGGAACCCTGCAGATTCCCCCACCTCCACTTCATCTCACGTGAGACTTTGAGAACTCCAGGCTGAAAAGTTGAAACTTTTCCATACTCATGTTTTCTTGGGATCTAAAACAAGTAGTCATTGTATATTTGCTTTGAACTGTAAATAGCATTACATCAGAATTTTGTTATGATTTCTGTATGCAGTTTATGACACGTGGTCCAAAGGCCTGTGGTCCATGCTTTGGTCCCAGCATCTGCTGCCTGGAAGATGGCTGCTTTATTGGCACCATGGAGACAGTGCCAATGCCGTGCCGAAGGAAACTACATCCTCAGCCCATGAGATAATGCAGGGAAACTGTGTGAATATCATTATGCCGCACATGGCTTTTGCTGCAATACAGGTGGGACAACTTGTTTGTTTGTTTATTCATTGATTTGACATTTAATATAACATTAATTAGGATAATAGTAAAAAGGTCCCCAAGTCGGTTACGATAACTTGTTTTGTTTGCCGTCTAAGAAACAAACAACTAACAAACCCAGTGGAGTTTATTGCTTACGCACACTAACCTGCAGATAGATCATCATCAGAGAAACTCATGAAATTATGCTGATGTTTTTTATGCCTTGAGCTCTAACATACTGTACAAAATGTTGAAGAGAAAACAAGTGTTAGTGTGAGAGGGGTTGGGGTGGTGGGGAAAGAAATGTAATCTGAAAATGTATGTCAACAGAATATTAAGATGGATGCAAATGAGACTATGCAAATATATAAAAGTGGATCAGAAAAAAAAACAGTCTAATGTATTCTTCTTAGGGGCTCCATTTTCTCTTTTTTCTTGCATTGGGTTCACATGTAGTAAAGATTTAACATTTATTGCATACAAGTATCACAGTATAGCTAATACAATGTAATAGGCGTAATATGATGCATTAGCCAGAACATGAAGACTACTACACTGGACGGGGCCAGATTGAATGATCCAGGATGGGACTTTAGGCAGGACACTGGGGAAACCCCTACTGAGAAGTGCAATGGGATCTTTTTTTCACACAGTCAGTCAGTCAGTCAGTCAGTCAGGACCCCAGATGAATGTCTCATCTGAAGGACAGACTCTCCTGCAGCACAAGGCTTGATATCTAGCCAGGGAAGAGTGGAAAAGTACTGCCTAACCACCCACCAACAGCATTTCACTCAGCAGCTCAAGTTTTCTTAGAGGATCTCCAATCCAAGTCCAAACCAAGCCCACACCTCGTTATCTCCAGCAATTCCACAGAGGCAGGGAACAGTTGAAGAGTTCAGATACAAAACCCTCTGAGTGCATTGTCAGAAATATTTAAAAAATAAGGTGTTTTTATCATATTTTCCAAGTAATCTCTATCAGGTAAAAAACAAATCAAGTCAAAGCAACCCAATTCCAGTTGGATTGATAATAAAGTTCATCAAAATTATATAAATATATTTCTGTGAATTCATCACAAATGATGAAACTTGGAGGCTTTTGCATCTGAACTCTTCAGTTGGTCTGGCTGCTGGCACAATATGAAGTTACCTCGTCCTTCCTGATACTGTACTTTAACAGCAGCCACCATGAGACTACTACTCCTCATGATTAAGGCAGCACACTTAACTGAACATTACATTTACATTCACATGTAAATAGCCCTCTGTCATACTTGTACCCCGTGTTCAAATAGAATCACATTCAAAATAACGGTTTGTAATTGTAATGAATCATGCAGCCTAATGATCCTCCCCCACATGTCAATCTGAGGGAAATGTCTGATCTGTAGATTTCTGTCATCCTTGTGAGAGATAGGGTAGTGAAGCTGTCAATCAGGAGTGCTTTCTCATGCTCTAGGTACAGTACACTCACCTATCAGAAGTGGCCCAATTTAAAGCAACATTAGGATAACTGAACTGAACTGAACCGTGCCATTAAAAAATCATTATTATATTGCAAGCACAATATCTGTCTGAAAAACCATTCAGTTACAGTAGACATTTTCCGTATCGTCCAGCCTTACACATGGCCATGAGTCATGACCCCAAACCAAATGATTCTCAAAAGAATACATTCATGGCACTATCTCAAAGCCATCAAGGTTTGGCATTTTCCATCTCTTTCATCTGCTTGTGGCCAAAAGCCTATCTCAACATTTTTGCATTGGTAGGTCATAAGTGCATTTCCACCATCTATTCAGGGGCAGAGAGGCATTGCTGTTCAACATGTATTGCAAGGACCTAGAAATCAAAGTTTGCAAACCTGTACAAAAGGCCTTGCCGCACCCATAAATCAGGTAATCACGACGAGATCAGGTGTGCTTTATTCCCATACTTTCGTTTTTATTATAACCACACCAGTCACTCACTGTGGGATCCAGTCCTCAGGCTATGAATGGGTGACTGGCATACCTTATGTTTTGTCAAACTTTTATTCAGGGTTCATGTCCTGTCCTGTCCTGTCTATCAGCTTTAAAGCCTGTAACTGTCAGACGCCTCTGTTTACCTCCTGACATCCTCTCACCCTCATTGTTCATGTCTCTTTTAAATCTTTTGTGTTTAAAAAAGATTTACTGAATAAGATAAAAATAAGCTGGTGATATTATATTAATAAATAATAAGAACTCCTAATGCAATCCCTTAAATAGTTCTGTGTTCTGTCACACTAGGTTCAGTTTTACAACAACAGAATAATGTTAATCACCTTTTTAAAAAGGAAG
Source organism: Nematalosa erebi (assembly GCA_036025975.1). Lineage (NCBI taxonomy): Eukaryota > Metazoa > Chordata > Actinopteri > Clupeiformes > Clupeidae > Nematalosa > Nematalosa erebi. Next base: position 10,367 of record JAVQKI010256076.1, read on the forward strand.
ACAAGAAGTAAACAGACTGTGAAATGACACAATAGACATTAAAGACTAGAAATGATGAGAGATATTATTAGAGTGGTGGGGTCGTTTGTCTGCTGAAGGCTCCAGGACTAGGATGGGGTTTGGACAGGAGAGGCAGTGGATGATCAGAGTACCCTTCATGAGAAGGTTTTCAGTCCTTCCACTCCACTGACCCACTTCTTCCTCCTTCTGTAGCTACGTAAAGTAACATGATGTAGGAGTTCCCCTTTTCATAAATTGGCAGTAGCCTATACTTTGCTTTGAGGGGAGTCTTAGTCCAGGTAGTTATGATATCTTGAGAAGCTTTTTTGTTCTATAAGTGTTTCATTATAGTGTCTTGTGTAGGAAACATCTTGCAATTGAGTCTTGAGTCTCATTGTGGTCTATTCTGGTCCCATTTTGTGGGTAGGGGCTACAGGCCTGGACCTTTTAAAGGTTGTTAAAATTGACTGTGTCAAGCATGTTGTGGGGCCTTGTGTTTGAAATCTGTGACAGAAATTATGTAAGATTTGACTTGACTTGATAATGAGTTACGAAACATTTGACAGGCTGGCGCCTCATGGAAGACAAATCACTCGGACATGCTCTCCTGAAACTGACATGCGAGCTAATGAAGTAGAATGGCTTAAACTAACACAGTGCAGGAATTCCCCTTTTAGTCGCTTTTCCACACAGGCCCACAGGTTACCTGTTTAGAACTAAGGAGGGAAAATCAGTTTGAAGTAGTCACACATCATTGCCACTGCATTTGGACCAACATCAGTAGTAACATCTCAGTGACTTCATCAGTTCTGACTGTACTCCTTGTAAATCAACATGGCATCACAATTCTTTCATTAAATTATTTCACTAATTATTTTATGATTGGACTATCACAATGGCGTGCTTTAAATACTTTTGTATCATATTGTTGTATTTCTTGTCAGTTGGGTTGATCTTGCCCATATACTTTAAGGGGAGCGTTAACCCTCAGACCAAAGACTGATGATATTGGACTGACAGCTGTCAACAGTTACTTTAGTGTTGGGGACAATGACGTAGTTTTGCCTTCCTCTCCACACCTGACCAGCATACGCACAAGCACTTACACCACCTGCTGTTTTTTCAGCTGGAATTTAGTACATGAGGGAACCTGTATGTTGTTTGTTTTCAGTTTACAGAGCTAGGGCTGTGCACAAAGCCAGTCAAAAGGCACATGTTAGAATCACAACTCCATCAAAAATTATACTGCCAATCTAGGCATAAGTTACTGTAATGGAATGTGGATGTTGGGCAATACTGGTCCCTTTACAATAATTATTTGTTCAGATCATGTTTGTCTTATTTTCAGGTTTGGGATGATGTGGTATACCAC
>JAVQKI010256192.1:0-12084 GCA_036025975.1 Nematalosa erebi
CCACACACTCTCTCTCTCTCACACACACACACACACACACACACACACACACACACACACACACACACACACACACACACACACACACACACCAGGTAGGTACTATTATGGATCTCACAATTATTTCTTTTAGCTCTTTCAAAACTTGGTCTGTGAAATTAGACAATTAACTCAGTGGCCAGAAGTCCAGCTAATTTTGCACCTTAGAGTCCAGACACCTTACTAAACTCATTTACATACTGTATCTCCAGGACCTTATCTCTGGCCAATTTGCTACCTGAACAGACTAGACAGAATCCCTCACGAGTTTCATTATGTTGCTTTGAGCCTGACTTCAACTCGGCTAAAAGCAGCAGCCTTTTCTCTCCATCTCTCTCTCTCTTTCTCTCTCACACACAGACACACACACACACACATACACACACACACACATACATTGGCTTATATAGTGAACAACGCTACTGCAGATATCTGTGATCACAGCACCTGCAAGTACCTGAGAGATCTCTTGGCTGCATGGCAATATAAATAAAGAACACATCAGCAAAACATGCAACACTGATGTTCTCAATCACATCTACCTGTGCGTTCGTTTTGAGGACAGTGCCAAGCCTCCTTCTCTCTGTGTTTCTGTGCTTCACTCCTTGTACTACTACAGTATCAATAATGTGTAACCTAATCAATCAAGACATCTATCATTCCAAACAGGAACAGGAAAGTCAGATGGTTGTAAAGTGTAAACAGGCGAACATGTCGTGGACGTACTGTAGGACATGCATGAATGACCCAAGCAGACAGTTCCACACTGGCCCTTACCTGTCTTTGCCCGTCTCCTTCTTAAAGAGCTCGTCAAACTGCAGCATCTTCTGCCAGGAGATGATGTAGACCTTGAGCTTGGGCAGGACCTGGTTCATGAGGCGCAGGTTGTTGTAGACAAGACCCTTGCCGTCGCGGCGCATGTAGCTACTTGGGCCCCAGAAGATAAAGACGGCGTCCTGGCTGGCGTTGAGCAGCTGGTGCCGCCCACGGAGCACACGCTGCATGCTGGAGTGGGCCACCACTCGCAGACTCGTGCGACGGCCCACGTCGCGGCTGTAGCCGCCGCCCGCTGGAGCATCGTTCATGCGGATGACACAGTCAGCACCGTCTATTTCCGCGCCGCGCCCGCTGCCCGTCAGGTGTCCCGAGCTGGTGACCAGTGCGCAGCTGTTGCAGTGCATCTTCAGAGGCTGTGAGGGAGAGGAGGGAGAGAAGTGGTGATGAAGGGTGTGTGTGTGTGTGCGTGTGTGTGGGTGTCAGTGGGGTGCAGGTGTAGCCAGCTCTCTTCACTCGCCAGGAAAAGACGCAAACAGCAAAGGCTGACAAACAAAGCCTGTAGCTTTCATAGCATCCATTCAACACAACGTCTAATGGACTTTTGTTAACTAGAGAGATCTTTTTGTGCAATTACTATTGCTTTATGGAGCCCTGCACTAATTTGAGTAATGGGCAAAATGCATAGTCTTCAGTCTGACTTCTTCATCATCATCATTGTCATCCATAGTTTATTCAGGGAAACTTGGCTGAGCTCAAAGCTCTATTTCAGAAATGCCCTGATATAACAATCACATACAATAATCAAAGCAACAAGGAACAATGGAGACGAGTGACGCAAAATCAAAATCAAATTTTAAAAAGGCAAAATAATAATAACAATTCTACAGGGAATAAAATAAATTACTTGTAGCAAGAACACTGCAATAGGCCCAGACATGTCATCAATTAAGGCCTTAAATTTGTCTACTGTCACAAGATGTTCTAATTTTAATACTGCTTGTAGCTTGATCCATTTAGTTGGTGCAAAGAAATTAAACTCTAACCTCAAACTTAATTTGAGGAGTTTGTAGGGATAAAAAAAACCCTGTGAGTGTGTGTTTTGACAACTACGTTTATTTCTTAAAATTAAGGTGAGACCTGAAGTTCATTTAACGGCTGCTCATAACTAATTTGCTAATAAACTTGCTAAATAATTTGCTGTTTAACACAAAGGCCGTAACCAAGACCTCAACCATAAACATTCAGGAGTTGCTATGCAACAGCTGCAGTTCATGTACAAGATCTCTTCTTGTTGATAAATTTGACACAACATTCTTTAATACATTTAACCTCTGCAGTGACTTTACGTAGCAACCCTTGCCTCCTCACAACCAACACTCTGGTCCTTTGGAGAGATAAGTCTAACTAGCTGATTCAGCTGCAGCTCCACACAGCTAAGTAAACTCTTTCCGAGGTCGGGGAGCAGCTCCAGAAACAAGTCTGAGCACCCCTGGGCTATGAGCTCCTCCTTTTTTTCTCAGCGTTCTAAGAGATGGCAAGAAACGGAAAAGAAGCACAGCGCTCACACGTTCCTCAATATAAACATCCAGTATGACCCTTGAAATTAAACTTGCAGCTCTCTCCATGAGACGCACACACACAGACACACACACACACACACACACACACACACACAGCTTCGACGAGAGCAGCTTGTGCAGAGCAGACGCATGTATATTTATAGAGAAGCCCTCATGTATGAGATTACAGTCCAATTCACTGGCAAATGCTGCAGCCATTGAGGAAAGCTCCTCGAGCTCCCAGCCTGTCAGCACCGCGCCTTTGCACAGCAGCACAGAGTGCTTGTGCACATGCACCTGGCCCTACCCCATCCTCCCACCCAGAGAGAGCCCCTCTCTTTCTCTCCCTCACACTCACACACACACACACACACGCACACGCACACACACACACACACACACGCACACACACACGCACACACACTTACACACACTCACACACACACACACACACACACACACACACACACACACACACACAAGCTCATCTGAGGTTAGGCTATCTGCTCTTATAAGAGTGGCCATGAATCATTCTCAGGGCTTGTATATATGGCCGCATTGGTATTCTGCCTTTGATAAGCGCTGGCTAATATGGATAAGGGGAGCAGGGGGGCCTGGTGAGACAGGATAAAGGGCCAGCTCAGGGGCGGCGGGGAGGAAGGGTTTGTGTTTGTACTGAGTTTTTTTCTTTTTTTTTTTCTGCCACCCTGCGCCACCATGCAACGGCATGCTGTTTAAGTCAATGAGATGCAAAAAAAACTTCTACACCAAAGCTGCTCAATTTGTCCTGGATGATGGCATCTGCTGTACAAGGCTGGAGAAAAAAAGAAATGAAAAACAAAGAAATAACCCCAGCCAATGCCAATAACAAATGGTGATGGTGTTCTTCCCATGTATCCGCTCTCTTGTAATGGCAGATTTGCACATGAAAGGGTGGGGGTTGGATGGGGTGGGGTAGGATGGGGTGGGGTTGAGGGGGTTTATCCTGGCTAGGCGGCCAGCTCAAGATTGAACTCATCAGGCTGGGAACAGCGGAGGCAGGTGTGCTTATTTGTGTGTATATTACATGTGTTTAGAGTCATACTTTTTGATCAAAATAAAAGCATTGAAATAAGGTGGTGTGTGTGTGCATATTCGTGTGTGCACATTCGTGTGTGTGAGTGTGTGTGTGTATGTGTGTGTGCGCCATGTGCTTGTGTATGTGGGAAGAGATTGTGTATGTATGCCAGCATGTGTGTGTGATGAGAGGTTGTCTACAAGTAGGTGCCTGTGTCTGTGTGTGTGTGTGTGTGTGTGTGTGTGTGTGTGTGTGTGTTGCCAGGCTGTGCAAGTTCGTGTGTGTGGCTGAACTGCTGCGCTGACATGATGCTTAATGAAGGGGGTAGTTAATGAGGTCCCTGAGGCTCGCGCCAGAGCCCAGCTGCCCTGCACCTCAGAGCTCCTACCTATCAGGACAAAAGTCCTCTCTGACAGACAGGCAGACAGACAGAGAGGCAGGCAGGCAGACAGACAGACAGACAGACAGACAGGCAGAGTACAGCCAGTGCTGGGGGCAGGATGAGCTATGCGGACTGCAGAAGCTCATAATCAGCGCACATATAGGTCTCTATTACTACTCTATTATCCCACAGCAACTGATGTGCGAGGAGCCGGCTGGAGAAGAAGAGGAGCTTAGGCCTGATCCGATGACTTGATTCCATCCTCCATGATGCAGAGACCTGCTGAGAGCGCCACCTCTGGCTTATCTGTATTCAGCTGCTTATAGGGTGCTAAGAGGGAAACAAAAAAAAAAAAAAAATAAAAACTTCCACTGGGAATAGTGGCATCTGTGACAATTTGGATGTGTCCTTCACCCGCTGTAATACATATGGCAACTTGATTGGGAGAGAAGCGTCTGCTTGGGAAGCTATCACTGCGGGCGTGGAAATAGATTAACCTTGGGTGATGATACACACGACTCAGGCGCTGATGTTTGGAGCAGAGTCACTTTAAATACAGCTGACACAGTGCCAGCTCTGAGCAGCCACTGGCAGTTTTTAAAACTACAAAGCGCTCTTAATCATGCAATTTGTGCAGAACAGAGAGATCTTTTCGGTGTCCTCACGTTTCGAGCTGAGCAAACAGTTATGCTAGTCATGAGTCTCCAAAGTGCAATGTGGAATTTTTGTATGCATCACTGTATGTACACACATACTCTCTCTATCTTTCTCCACCTCCCCTGCTGATTGTCACAATGGATTCAAACCTCACAGTCAGAACTGGTCACAGTGCATGGAAGACATTCACGATGTTCAATCACTGAGATGAAGTAAATACATTTGCTGTCAATGTCATGGTGGATCTAGCACACACAGGCACTTCCTGCCTCCAGCGAGACAGAACCAAAAGAAAAACTCCCTAACCGAGTCATTTTAATCTTTTCTTTTCTTTTTATACATGTATCTTTTTTGATGTCAAAATCAGTGAGAGAAAGTACCATGAATAGCCTTTAATAAAAAAAGAAACTAAAAAAGGAGCCTGCCCAGCGCGTATGCGTCACCCCTGGCTGGGAGGAAGGGGAGATAGCCACTGAAATGCCTGCTAAAAGGCTGCAATCACGTTGCACAGCAGGCCCCACTGTATCAGCCCTCCCTTCCGGCTCTAAACACCTTTTAGTCCATTCATTCTCTTTCACATGGCTCTCCATTGCATTCCACTGGCACAAAACAGCAGCAGAGTCACACTTGGTTGGAAATAACGATTTCAAAACAATAACTACACCCACATTTTTGTATATACATGCTGTATGAAGCAGCACAGAACATTTAAAAAACAACTTGAAAAATAGAAAATCCAAGGTGGTGCAATTAGCCTTGATTCCAACCTGCTAATGGCAATGGGTGAGGGAATCAAATGTAACCTTGAAGTGTTATTGTGTGTGAAAACACTCCACATTGTGAGAGCTGACTAAGGGTCCTAGTGGGTCAGCTGTCTGCATGCCCACCGCAGGGGCACAGAGAGCAGAGAGGAGAGGAGCGGAGAGGAAAGGGGTGGAGACGGTGAGGCACGGAAGAGAGGAGCCGAGAGGAGAGGGGTGGAGAGGGGGCGGGGAGCGAAGAGGAGAGGAGAGTGGAGCCGAGCTCCATGACTGGTGCGGGGAAGCTAATGACGAGGGGGCGATGAGGCGTACCAGAGGCGTAGTGGGGCCGCTGAAACAACAGCAATTAACGCAATCCCGTCGGCCAAAAATCATCCCCCCTCCGATGGCAGCTGCTGCTTGCGATCCCACCATGAGATCTTAATTAGACTACCACCCACACCCCCTCAACATCACCACCACCACCACCAGCATCACCACCAGCAGCAGCAGCCGCATGTCTCTTTCCCGCTAACTACCCAAACCATTTCTTTCCTCTCTTAAAAGTCCTCAAAGAACACACGAACAGCAGCCCAATTATTCAAGTGAAGAATAAACGGCAGTGACCTACAAAGGGCTGATTAAAACTCATGAGAATGGAGAGACGGCCCCTTGGAGAAGCAGAGGCCAGAGGAGGAGTGGAAGAAAGGATGACAGGCGAGAGAACAAAAAAAAAAAAAAAAAAAACCCACACTGACACTTAGATGGTTGCTCTCTTGACGCAGGATGTTGGAGAGCCCACCTGTCAAATGGTTTAAAGGGAGAGTCTGATCTAAGCGTGAGCTTAGAGGCGACACATACGTGAAGAAGAAAAAAATAGAGTGCTGGGAATAAAGTGGACTTTGGGGAGCAGAATAGATCAGGCCCTGGCGGCACAGATTGATTTGTCTCCCGCGGCTTTGATCAAATGATCCCGCGGCAGGGCCATTTAGAGGCAGGCACATCTCGGAGGAAGACAAGATCCCATCAGGATTCTAATCTGGCTCTCATCTCTGAGCAAACATGGCCAGCTTTACACACCGTCAAGGCCTCCACATTGACTCTCCTATAACTGGGTTTCACTACAGTCCATTCCGCGGAAAATAAGGTTAATAGCTCACAATAAATAGCTACAGTACGTGGTCCAATGGGTTGAATATAATGTTCAAAATGAGATGGAGTCGAATGGAGGACTATGAAACCTTTGTGGTCTACAACCATTATCAACTCCTCATTGCTGCAAGCAACTCTGCTTTTTACTCTGATCAAATTAACAACGCAATACAGCCTACTGTATGTGTCTGTCAAGGCATGACTCACAGGGAACATAAGACACCATCAGTACCAATAATTGGCTACAATTAATACACAATGGCAGAGAGCAATGTTCCCAGGTCTTAATGTGCCCAGTGAAGTGAAAATTGGCTGAAAACTACAAAGTGCTTTTTCAGAAAGATGTTGATAAAGAATGTGTGCAGTACAAAATGAGTGTTGGCCAGGTGCCTTCTTGAATACAGGAGTCGGTGACAACTCTCAACATTCTTGATATGAACAGAAGATGTTGTGGTGGTCTACACTGGTCTAAACATTAAAGACATCCATTTTAAAAACATGCAGATAGAATCATGTAAACATTTTCCACAGATCAAAAAAGTCTCAAGCTTTAGAGAACTAAAAGACTGAACTCAAAATCCACCAGCTCGAATCGCAAAAACATGTCAGACTCCACAAGTTCATGAGAGGAAAAACAATTCAGTTTGAATGCTCTTGAAAGCCCCAATGTAACAGCATTATTCATAGCACAAGGGAAGCAGGTTTGCTAGTGGCCAGGTCTGTCTTTCCTTGTCAGCGCATTCTGCTTAGGTAATCTATAGCGTGATTTCGCCTCACAGTCAGCTCATGGGTGACCTTTTTAATTGAATAATTAGTCATGGAGCAAAACCAATACGATGCCAAAGGGGGACACATTGAGCCAATGATTATCTTAAAATGCAAGTAGGCTCTGCCCTCTGTGTTGGTGTGCGTGTGACTGTTGTGTGGAGGTTGTTGGTGTGCGTGTGACTGCTGTGTAGAGGTTGTCCTGAGAGGGAGTGCAACTAGTGTTGAAGCAACACAACTAGACAACGTCTCCAGGAGCTGTAGAACCTTCTGTACCTCAGCCTAATGACAACAAGCAGTTGGGGAAAAGAGTGACCTTGGGGTAGACTTGCTGTCAGGTTCAGATCGGTGAGACCCCCATAGCTGGCTCCACCTGCCTCTCCTCTACCTTAATCAACGTGTGCTGCAGGTCTCCTCCGGGCAGCTGAGGCTGCCGACCAACGGGTAGCGCACAGCAGGGCAGCTGGGAGACAAGAACCAAGCGCCAAGTCGATGAAGATGCCTCCCTGTCAAGATGATTGCCTTGGCCTGAATACAAAAGGTGTTCCTGCTCTACAACGGTGCCTCTCTGTGTGTGCGTCTGGTGTGTGTCTGTGTGTGTGTCTGTGTGCGCATGTTTCTTTTCTTTTGAGCCTGGGATTAAGCAAGCAGCCCTGACAAGCGGCCTCCGTTAAAACAAGGTCCCCAAGGGAGGAATTAGCATCCATCGCGGGGCTTATGACTAGGAGATGGACTGCAATGATAACAAGCTCCCATCAAGCAGTGCAATGGATGGCAGAGCAGAGCCGATGCCGAGGGGGAAGAAAGAAGAGACACTGACAAAAAGAAAGAACGATAGAAAGAAAGACAGAAAAAAGAAGACCGACATTAGCAAACAGGGAGAAAATAGACATGCCAAAACATGCTGGAGAATCACATACGGCTGCCTCTGTGCAGCATCTCCTTCTGTCCGAGGATTTCAGTCCTTGAAAACGTTGTGAGCGAAATGTCAAAGTGGATCTCAGACTTCTGCTGCAGCACCTGCTACACAGCCACATGATGACTAATGAGCAATGCAGAATATGAATTATTAGCAGATGAGACTAAACGATTTCATTAACTAATGACCGTCTAGAGTTTCCATTTCACACCCACTTTGAGCCACAAGGACAAAGACCACTCGCTGGTTCCTCCCCACACACTTTCACTTTTCAAGGGCTGGTCACTTTATCAACAGTTATTCAACACAGAGTCTGTCTTACCTGATCGTCTGAAGAAAGAATCTGAAGAACTGATATTGGTGAAAAAGAATAAGACCACTTATTTATAACTAAATTATAAATCAATCCACTTATTTATTACTAATTTATAAATCACTCCAAGTGGAATGCTTGACTAAACTGGGTCTGATAAGCCTTACGGTATCTCTTTGAAATACAGCCAGAAAGCAGGGGGCTTATTATGACAATGACTGCATTCAGCTCATAATACAATGGGTAGCTGCACTACAGTAAGTGGTGAGGACAGTCATCAAAACCCTTTCCAATACACTGAGCCTTGATGGGACCAGATGTAGCCTACTGTACATCACAGATAGCTCTAATGCACAGCCCAGCAGTCTGCATAAATGCATGCTGGAATCAGTAGAAACAGCCAATAGAGAAGAGCATGGTGACAGACTAGAACATGGTGGGATGTACAGGTAGGTGTGTCTGTAGCAGCAGCAGAAGGCCTAAAGTACACTGAAATGCAGCTCTCTCCACTTGCCTTCCACTAGCTGACTGACAAACGAGGGCAAAAGTTGATGAAATGCCACATGTCCAAAGTGAGATGATTCACATTGTTTTGCTGCTCTGTCAGCGTGATCACATGTGGCTTAGGAGCAGTGTTCACAGCCAGCGCCAGTGATTACCCCCCAGAAGACAGCCGGCCGGGGCTGGATTTAACCCTGGTGATTTCCTCCTTCCTCACATGCACGCACACACCGAGCAAGTCATTAGACGCTTCCTTGCCGCTTACTTGAACGCGGGAGCTTGGGCCTCATCTCTATCCAAGCTCTCACCTCTTCATCTGATAATGATAATGACGCTCATCGCTGGCGAAGGGCTGCAATTCACTGGGATAGATTTAGCAGCAGTAATTGTCTGATGGTCCAGTGCAGCATGCGGCTCTTTATTACCAGAGGGGTGCATCCGCACACTTTACCTGCACGCTTTAATCACAGAGCGCCTACATTAGGCTACAGCTCTAATGAGCATGACTCACATTAGCCGCTGGCAATCAACTGACGCCGCACTTTGGGAATCGGGAGGATTAACTGATGCAGACGGTGATTGTGACAGAACTGCACCTCTGAGAATAGGAGAAATGAATGTGGTATGAATTGAGAGTACCTAAGTGCTTCATTAACCTCTTGGTAATCATGGATTGCACCGTTGAGGTTAAACAGTGATTACTTTGCTTTGCTTGCCATGCAGCTACCAGCAAACACTAGCGGTCAGGAGGTTGACTCTGTGTGTGTGTTTGGTGGGGGGGAACTCCAAGGGATAACCTGTAAGGCTGACTGCAGTAATGTTGGATGTTTGCTCTTGCCGTTGTCAAAGATGAACAGATAAGTTGTCTAATTCTGCAGGGAAGGACCTACTGTCATCCCATTCAATTCTACACTTATTTCCCAGATGTCTCACGAGTGTTTATCCTCCTACAGTGAGATTTATCCTGAATAACACTGAGACTTATGCTGAATTAATGTGGAAACCCCATGGAGATTGAGAGGATGTGCATAAGATATTAGACCATGTGTTGTCTATATAAAAGTGCCTGAAATTGCCTGTCAATGACGCTGACTTCCAAGGCGCTTAACTTTGCCGCATTGTCATATTATTTTCTTCTGGCCACAAGAGCTACCAACAACATCCATCAAGGACTGTGCTGTGCCTATTAGCCAGCACTGAATTGTGGGTAATGCCTGAAAGCCGTGAAAACTTCTGTGCCTCAGATAGATGCGTCACATTTTTTTCCCCTTTCTGTACAGCACATCACATGCAGAATGCCTGTAAAATTCGACTTAGTGTCCTTCCAGTAAAAGAAAATAAAATACTGAGCTGGCTGCCTTCCAAGTCACGCATCCAAATTTGTCTCCTCATTACATATTGAAAAGTGTTCCAGCATTTCAGATTTCCTTCCTCAAGTTGATCATCTGCCGTCCTTGAGCTCACAGCCATCCAAAACATACTAGTTCTCGCTTTCTTTTTCTCTCTTTCTCTTTCTCCATCTCTCTCTCTCTCTTACACAAACACAAACTCACCGACACACACACACACACAAAAATCTGGTTTGGTCGAAATCCAGAACAATACACAACCAGTTCTGCAGAGTAATAATTAATCGCTGCTGCATGCAAATATGTTGATAATCTCTGGGGAAATACTATCAGCATAAGGACTTATCACAGCCAGATCAGAGTGAAAAACACAAATAATGGCTAGATCATTCCTACTCTCAGCGTGAGAGACAGGCCCCATCAATCACTGCTAAATGGGTGGATGGTGCTACAGGCCCGCAGCGCAGTGGGGACTAAAAGACAGTTTGATGTGATGCTTTTCATCTGTTTTGTTCCCCCTCCTCAGCTTCGCTCCGAAGCACAAGCCCACCGATGAGCTATTTGTCTTTCTGGAGGTATAGCTCAAATACATCCATCACAGATTAGCCTCTGTGTTGCTGTGATCAGGTCTTTGGCATGGCACCTAAGGGTGAAGGGACTCAGTCCAACCACATGGCCCTGTCTCTGATCTCAAAAGTGAAACATGGTGGTGATGGGACATGTGGGTGGGGGGATGGTGGGTTTGGTTGGGGTGGGGGCATGAAAATCTTATTCTAAACACACACAAAAGCACGGAATTCTCCGGCGTCTGGCTATTGTGCCGAGATGTATGGGCTCAGCCGCAACCACTACGATTCTCCACCCAAAGGAGAGAGCCAAGAGGCACCGCGCAAGTGATTACTCCGTCGAGGGAATGCTTATCGAAACAGAATACGCCCTACATCCGTAATTGCTTTTCAAGCCAGTGCTGGATAGCCTCAGGCAGTGTTTTGTTTGCCACTGAAGGACTTCATAGGCACGGTGTTGCAATGCAGAGATGAGGATGCCATGGGGACCAGGAGAGGTAAAAAAATAAATAAACAAATTTTGTGCAACCGTTCCGCTCAGGCTCTTGAGACCATTGCTCTGAGTCAGAGTACCACATTCGTCTGCTGCATTTATGTGAATAAAACACACACACACACACGCACACACACACACACACACACACACACACACACACACGCACACACACACACACACAGCCTTCTTCCCTTTCTGCATCATTTCGGTCCCAGTCAAAAGATAGAGGCTTTCTTTGAATTTCTATAATTTAGTCAAACAAGCAAAGTACAAAGAAACATTCTTTGTTTATACCAAACCCTAAAAAAAGATCTATTCAACACACATAATGAAAAGTGTATGAAGTGAACTTGAAAAAAGCTACCTCGAATGTGCCAAAAAAACAGTAAGGGCAATTATCATGCTCATGGAATGCAGCTTTAAGGAATGTTCTTCATTGGTAAATACAGAGAAGCACCCGAGGGGACTACATAAAATTACACTAACCTCGCCATGGACATCACCTTAATGCTTAAACAGTCATACAGACTAACCTCAGCCATGCACATCAACTCAATCAGTAAACAGTCAAATTAGTCTACCCTTGCCATGGACATCAAATCAATCCTTAAACAGCCAAATCAGACTACAGTAACCTCGCCATGGACATCAACTCAATCCTTAAACAGCCAAATCAGACTAACCTCGCCATGGACATCACCTCAGTGCTTAAACAGTCATACAGACTAACCTCGCCATGGACATCACCTCAATCAGTAAACACTCAAATTAGTCTACCCTTGCCATGGACATCACATCACTCCTTAACCAGC